>OX457040.1:39668503-39798503 GCA_949752735.1 Lumbricus terrestris
GCGACATCGTCGTCGTCGTCGTCATCATCGTGGATATAATATATATTTAATTATATATACATAACAACATATAATACAATATATATATATATATTTAGGCGAGATGGAGGGGTAGGCCTAATCGTCGACAAATGAGATTGATGTCGAAATTCATAAATATATACATATATATATATATATGCATGTATATATTTATGAATAAATACATACAAACGAACAAGGATGGATGATGGGTTTATACAAGCATGTCGTCACAATTTCCGATGCTGGGTAATGGGTATCGTATAATAAAAGTTTCTCAGGTCGATGAAATCGTTGGATCAAAGTAAGCAATTGAAGGTGGACGATATTAACATTGATGGGTGATGATTATTGGTCTGAACTTGCCTATACAGCACGATCACCCACACGATTCACACATACATGAATGCCAAGACTTATTATAACAACCATCTGAATTCATAATGAAATGCTATGTTATTTGACAGCGAAAATTGCACGTGACTGTCCATTTTTATATGTAAATCTGAAAGTATACGGAACATAGAATATAGTTAAACAGCAGCTGACTGCATGAGCTGAAATCACGATAGGCTATAGTATAGGCCATGATAGGCTAGCATGCGGGCCACACTAGACCAGATAAAACTAGACTTTATCGTACCATATATAGGCTAGACTGGAAGATACCGGAGTATATTTAACAATATTATAAATAGACTTGTCAAATATAGACTATAGACTCTTCTAAAAATAGCCCTAATGATGTGCCTAGATGACTTTTTTTTCTTCATCCAGCATTCACATAAAACGTCAAAAGCCAATGCCTATAGGCGACAGACAACTATGATCATAGATTCACATAGATGAGCATTGAGCGATATCCTACAGTGGCTTTTGTGCTGGACTTTCAAGTTTCAACCCTGGCAGAGCATGGTCAGAGGTGATTAAAATATATATTATGTCAGAATGCGCTTTTCTGGCACTGGTCGCAAAGCTGTAAGATGAGTAATGATGACACACTATAAAGGTGAGAATACTATGCGACAATAATGGATAGATGGACAGATAAATAAGCACAGATGTGCAGGCAGGCAGACAGGCTTGCAGACAGAGAACTATTATGAAGGTTAGGCACCACTGCTCTCAAGCCTCTCGTATGCCGAGGCTGAGAAAAAGAGGTAGCTAGCATTTTATACCTCTGTCTGCCTCCAAAAGTCTATAGAGCCGTTCTTATTATTCTGTTCCCATGCACCTTCAATAATATAAATAGTATAAGCCTATATAAATGGCCATATATCAAATATGAGAGTGTATATTTAGGTCAATAGATATACAAGAGGCAAGACAGACAGATAGGCAGACATACAGAATGGGGTCAGAAATGCAAGCAGACTTGCAGGCCCGCATTAAGGTAGGTGCTAAGGGTGCTGCAGCACCCGGGCCCGCAGGTTTAGGGGCCCGCATTTTCGGAAATGATGAAATTTCTTAGCAAGAATGCTGCAACAATAATAAATACGATGTTATCGTTGACGAAATTTTGGCAAAGTTCTCCCACACATCCGATTTATTATGTCCAGCTTATGAATTGGTTGAAATCGCAGGAACTTATTGTTATTGTAAATTTATCTTTGGGGACAGGGTCGGATTAAGAAATGTGGGGCCCTGTTCGGGAAATTTTTGCGGATCTGCGTAACAAATTTTGATGACCTTTTTTTATTCGTTTGGTTGAAATTTGCTAAAAATCTAAAACTTATCGGAAATATTTTTTCACCGCATTTGTGGGGGCCCCTAAAGTGTGGGGCCCCTATTCGGGTGTACATGTTGAACATGCCTGAATCCGGCCCTGTTTGAGAAGTATCAACAGTGATGGGCTATGTTAAATTAGGACATGCGGGTCAATCATTTTGACTGACTTCTTTAAAATAATAAGAGAAATAACGTTAAAGGACATGTTATAGGGTAACTCTTAATTTATGAAACCTAGGCCTATTATAGCTTATCATCTTCTTCTCTAGTTTTCTGCCTCCGAGGCTGGCTGAAATGCCCGATGCCTCGAGCTTCCTCAAACTTTCCATAGGCCTATCCATTTGTTATTATCCATAACCTGTCGCGGACCTCCTCTTGTTCGCTTCCCTTCATTTTTCCTTCATGGCCGTTCTTCGCAGTGATTCTGCCCTCCGCCCGTGTCCTACCCACTTCCTTTGTCTCGATCTCTTTCACTGTGTAGGCCTGCTCTTCTCCGATAATTCCTAGACCTTATAATTGGTGCAAGAAGATCGTGACGCTCTAAAAGAGTGGTTTGCCAGGATATTATTGGAGTCTGCAAAAGAAATATGATGCTATATTTTATTAGACCTGAAAATATGAAGAAGGAACTTATAAATTTAAATTTAAGAATTACGTTAAACTGAAAAGAAAAGAGAAAACAGGAATCCAGAGAAACGGATGATAAAACATTGAAATGGAGTGCACGTGGCGTTGTTTGGATTTGAGCCATGAACCACGAGAGCAAGCAATATAATCATAAGAAGACTGGAGGCCTTCGAAATGTGGACGTGGGGAACAATAAAGAAAATCAACAGAATGGAACATAAGAATATAGAGCTTATAAATATGAATAACAATTGAAGAATCTAGTCGTTCATTCCTTCTGTCAAGTATTGTAGACCTATATCTACTAGTGTAGGAAACTTTTCCTTAGAAACAATTACACGTGCGCGTGCCAAAGGAAAAGTATCCCTTGGCTGTATAGTCAGGGCCGTCTTATCCAGTAGGCACAGTAGGCACTGTGCCTAGGGCCTACGAACTTACCAGGGGCCTACGAAATCCTAAAAAATATATTTAAAAATAAATGCAGTGATTGGTCAATGACCGGAAAAAGCAAACAGAAAACGAAAAATTGCAAATTTCATTTTAACGAGCTAACTTTTTAAAGGCTAGAGTTAGCTAATGAAACAGTAACATTGGCTAAGCTATATGTTAACTTTGCGGCTCTTTGCATTCGCGAAATCGCTTAGGCCTATAGGCTAATGTATTCAAATGTCATTTCTCGCATTAAGTCGTTTTCAATTGAAAGTAATGCAAGGGAGGATAATCGTGCCTGTCCCATCGTTGACTGAAGGTAATTTTTGATAATTTTCAGCTTCGAAAAAGAACGTTCACCTTCACAACTTGTTCCAAAAATATAAAGATAAATTCGAAAAGAAATATTGACATTTGGAAAACTGGAGACCAGCTTGTCAGCCATTTGTGATCTAATCATTTCAGCTACAGATTTATTGGTTTCTCCAATCCAGACTCGTGTTTCCTCTTATAGCCATCAGATATGTTTTTTTTAGAAATTTGTATTAATAATTTAACAAATTAAAATTTAAAAAGCGATGGCGATTTTTCATTAGAACTTAGACCGAAACGCCGCTAACAGAAAGTCGAAAATAGGAAATATTACATTTAGCGGATATTGAAAATAAATATTAGGCTACAAAAAGTAGATTGAGATTTAAAATAAAAACTGAATGCGTTCACAAAACATGGTTCAGCATAATTTTAAGAAATAATGTAAATGTGTCACAATTTGAATTAGGCCTAATACAGAGTTGAGTTGGATAGACCCTAGGGCCTACGAATAGATTAATATGCAAAAGTGCCTAGGGCCTACGATGACCATAAGACGGCCCTGTGTATAGTGTATGCGCTCATAGGAAACACGGTATGATTACATGTAAATGTGCCTCCATGGTAGACCAGTGGCTGACAGAAGACTGAGAGGAGGGCCCGCAAGGTTACCACAGCACCCGGGCCCACACTAACCTTAATGCGGCCCTGCAGACTTGCCTATATATTTCACTCTTGACGACCTATATATAGCCTATATAATAAAATTATATGACCTTTTATGACCTGCCAGAAATTCTTTGGAATTTTTAATATCTTTTTACGCTTAGTTTAATTCGTTGACCAGCTGAATTACTCGCATGACCATGACACGACTGCTGAACTTGTAGGCCTATAGCTGCTCTTTTCGGAATGAATGAACGAGCGAATAGAAACGCCTGAACATAATATTCGGCCTATATAGCCTAGGCTACATAAAAATGACAAGAACACATATAGGCGTATACGCATGCGCAAAGCATGAAATTGAGACTTGTGATGATGATATATAGACAGCGCGTTCTATCTATACGCCAGAGATTACATTCATGACGCTCTAAGGCATCCATAAGTAAGAGTGGAGTGCAGATTGATAAGCTCGCCAGAATACGC
This sequence comes from Lumbricus terrestris, assembly GCA_949752735.1. Taxonomy (NCBI): domain Eukaryota; kingdom Metazoa; phylum Annelida; class Clitellata; order Crassiclitellata; family Lumbricidae; genus Lumbricus; species Lumbricus terrestris. The sequence continues at coordinate 39,672,773 of OX457040.1, forward strand.
GCAATGTCGGCTTACAACGGCGCTTGGCCCAATTGAATTACGAGGCCTATATAATTATATGCTCTCAGCGCACAAGGCAGAGACACAGAGTGACAGAGATACGGACAGACAGACACAAGACACAGATAGAGCCGCTTAGAGCGTCAAGATTATCGAGCATCGTAGGCGTGTCCTGTATATTCTAGTCGAGGAAGAAATGTCTAGATGACTGCATTAGCCTGCATAGCTCTTGCACGTCTTAAATATTTACGCGCAATTAAACAGATAAGGACGGAGGCAGCGCAGAGTATAGATACATGGTTCACTGGTTCAGGGCTACTCAGCCAGAGGGCAAGAGAAAGAAGATGCGGTCAGATGCCCTGTATAACTAACGTGGTGTAAATTCCGAAATTATTGCAGTCTGAACAAAGCGTTGGTGTAGGCCTAAGTGAGGCTGCGAGAGTGCACCTGCACTGCAAAACTCCAGAACTAAGTTCCGCGGCTTCCGCTCATAGGCCTAATTACACTCAAATTAAGGGAAAACAGAGACAGTGAAGCTGCTAACATTAATTTTGTCAAGACAACAACCATCAAACACACTGCAGAGCAAAGCAATAATAATATTTTCTTTTTAATAACTCAATCTGACACACCGCAGAACGATCACAAGCACATGTTATACGATATACGGCCCACTGTAGCACGACACGCAGACCGGCTTTACAGCAGTGGGTTCGGTAACTTAACTAATGGCCTATAAGTACTGGATCACTTCTGGTCGGCCAAGCCAGAAGTGGGAGGGGCTATCTTTATTTTTAGCAGAACCCGAGTCAAGCAACACATCAGCAAAGCGCCAGCGGCAGCTAACAGAAAATTCAAATAATTTTTTGCCCTGAGCGAGGCTTGAACCCGGGTCCGCGCGGCTGACTCTCAGTTTAACGACCAGCGCTCTCACCACTTTGACCAGCTGAATTACTCGCGACCATGACACGACTGCTGAAATTGTATAGCTGCTTTTCTGTTTTCGGAATGAATGAACGAGTGAATAGAAACGCCTGAACATAATATTCGGCCTATATAGCCTAGGCTACATAAAAATGACAAGAACACATATAGGCTACGCATGCGCAAAGCATGAAATTGAGACTTGTGATGATGATATATAGACAGCGCGTTCTATCTATACGCCAGAGATTACATTCATGACGCTCTAAGGCATCCATAAGTAAGAGTGGAGTGCAGATTGATAAGCTCGCCAGAATACGCGCAATGTCGGCTTACAACGGCGCTTGGCCCAATTGATATTTTCTGAGCTACGGGACCCCCAATGATCATGGCGTCTGATTCTAAGGATATCTCGAATGTGTGTGTGTGAGTGTGTGGGTGTGTGTGTGTGTGCGTGTGATATATAGTAGATTGGTCTGTGTATATACGATTAACGTGTTCGTCGAGCGATTGGCCAAAATCGAATACAAACAATCAGATTATCAGCAGAACTACCACACTGTATACAAGAGCGTTGCTGTGAAAATTCCTCTGCTGCTGTTGCTGCTGCTGCTGCTGCATCAGCAGTGCTGACATCAGCGCTGACATTTGGTCTTGTGTCGAGAGGTCTTCTATAACCATTTCGACTGCACCTTGTCGATGAATGCCGAAATCTGCTGTACAGAGACAGAGACAGACAGACGGACGGACGGACGGACTGACAGAGAGAACGGACTGACAGAGAGAGAGAGAGAGAGAGACAGAGAGAGACACACACACAGAGACATAGAGAGTCATAGAGAGAGACAGACAGCCATACAGAGACAGAGACAGGCCCAGAGAGGGCGAAATAAAACGAGTGAGAGAGAATGAAGGGAGAGGGTGTAAAGAGGAAGACGAGAGTTAGTTACATGATGAATCTATATAGCCTAATTATATAATAATACTTAATATAAATAAATAAATAAATAAATATGTACATATATTTTTGCGTGTCGTCTGTGTTCATTATATCTAGGGAACAATACGTCTACGGACAACAATCAGCTATTGTGTTTGTCTAGGTCTCTAGTCGTCTCATATGAGTTTGACCTCATTTTAAAAAAACTTGATTTAGGACCCATGTTTCACAGAGTGACCCATAAATGGGGAACGGACATTAGCCCCCCTGGACATTATCCCCCCGGACATTATCCCCCCCGGACATTAGCCCCCGGACATTATCCCCCCGGGGTAGGACATTATCCCCCAGTATATGATAGCATTACCTAAAAGTGATGCACAAAATGTAATTAATGGGCCTATGTTATATGAATATCTATACATTACACATTAGTTTAACATCCTGTAGGAATATGCTAAGTTAATTGAAGGTTTAATATGTATAATTATAAACATTTTTAAAGGTCTGAAACGACGCTAAGAAGTCTACGAAGCTCATACGTAAATGTCGTTAATAAACCTTCGTTGTAGCCATAACTGACACTAAAAAGTAGGCCTACTTACAGTATACGATTCCCATTCGTTCATTTCTCTGATGTATTGAATCTAATTTAGAATTGAAATGACACTAGTAAGTCTAGGAAGCTGAGACATAGCCTAGCTGACGTTAACAAATCTTTGTTGTGAGACACTAAACAAATAGACTGTATAGGCCCTAGGCCCTACATACGATTCCCATTCGTTCATTTCAAATCTAAGTCTAGGCCTAGGCCTATTGATACAATTAGGATCTAAATGACACTAAGTACTTTCGTTTGCAAGTGAATGCCAGTGACAAGTCTTATCGGTTACAGCATTATTCTACGATTTGCACGTAGGGGGGGGACTTTGTCCGGGGGGCTAATGTCCTACGCTAAATCGGGGGGGGGGGGGGAATATGTCCGGGGGGCTAATGTCCGGGGGAGACAATGTCCGGGGGGGGATAATGTCCAGGGGGGCTAATGTCCTACAACCCCCATAAATAGTTACTGGCAGCACGTTGAGATTTCTGTGTTTACCTAGGTTTCTTATTCGGAGGGGCCACGACAATTTTTACAAAATTTTCTTCAGAATTCACCCATTTCTGAATGCTGAGTGTTTCTAATGGAACATCGCAGAACATGGATCAGCCAATGCAAAGGCCACAGTAAAGACAGCCATAGGCCAGGGTTGACTCGCCTCCGTCTGTCTCCCAAAACCAGACCTGCTATGGCGGGGTGCGGAAGACAAGCCCACATGGCAGAAGTTAGTTAAAGCCATTATCCACAGTCATAGTCGTAAATTTTGGGCAGGGATACCCCGCCCCACTTTTCCTAACCCGAATCAGCAGTGCTCATCATTATCTAGTCGATCATAAAATTTGAGACACCCAGACAGATAGACTTTCAGCCACACAGGTCATCGGGGAAACTCATTAGCTGGCAGGGCAAGGTGGATTTGGCAGGACCCTAAGTTGACCCTCATTCTCCGCTATGGACCCAAGTGTCTCAGGATGTAGGCCAATGCGCATGCGCTGTTCCAAAGTGCAGATGAGTCAGCCGCAAGATAACACTGGCCGTCATTCCTGATAATTATTATGATCCCAATCCTGCATCACCTGCGTCAGCATCAGCATCAGACTCGCTTACATAATTATGATTATCCATCTTCAAATATAATTAGCACATCTTCGGGTTGTCATGCATTGCCACAGAGTTAGCATAAAATGTAGGCCTAACTAGTGCAGTCGGCGGCCTCTAAACCCAAATGACACGGATGTTCGCTATATAATTATTAATAGGGTGGCTTGAAGTAACATAATATCTAGGACAGTCTGTGCCAACTCAAAGAGTCATCAATGACAGTGGTGGAACATACCGAATTGAGGCCGATCTCTTATCTCTTTAGGTCACCCACATTATACCGACAAACCAAGATCATTCCACTCACAGGTCGGCCCAATAGGCGGGTTATGAATATGCGTGAATCGGAGTGGGGGTGCTGGGACGTTGTTGGACCACTGGACCAGCGCTGTGGCTGTCAGGCACAGCGTTAGCTGACATCTGCTTATACTATAGCAGTCAACTGACTGGCATACAATTATTAGCACACATATAGGCTTAACATTTATTTTACAGTAAACTTATCAAACCTCTCTCCAAAACCGAATGTGATCTTGCAGTCGTTTCCGTTCTGCAAAGTGGTTCTTCGTCTGTTTTTCCAACTCCTTCCGTAGATGATCACAATCAGCCTGGAGACTGGTGCATGACTGACACAATTCTGCAGCATTTAAGTTTGATTCAGACGGTTCGATTGCAACGACGTTCATCGGCTGGTCAGAATTAACCTCTATGGTGTCAATCAGAAGTTCATCCAGCAAAACTTTTGCTCTACGTTTTGTGGCTCGACCAGGGCAGTCTGCAGACTTAACTGGAGACGTTTTATATGGAAGCTTTCTGATAGGGACTGCGTCCTCCTTTAAAATTCGACGTGCTTTCACAGCATCACCCAGCAGTTCGCTTCTGAAATCCCTCATAAATTGCCCCTCCTCAAAATGTTCTGAACATATGCGCCCAGTTTCTGCATTAAATGGGTTTTTGCGGCAGCATCGTGATATCCAAACTTTCTTTAACTCGCCATCTTTAGGAAATCTGTGGAACGACAAACCTTTCCCAGTCTCATTGCGCCATGTATTCTTACAACTGGCAACTGCACAGTTCCTTGGCATTCTAGAGTCTAGACTCTAAACTATTAAGACTATGATAGTTTGAACGATTCTTTACTACACAAACACCTGACAAGCTTTTCTACAACACAACACTTAACTAACTTTTATATAAATACTTTACAAACACTTGACACTTTCTACAATAGGCCTACTTTGTAAACACTTGACAAACTTTATAGCTGCACCGAAGTCATACGCTGAACGAACGAACTGCATGAACGGCTGCTCTTTTGAGGCCGCCCGAGTGGTCCAGTAACGTCAGAAACGCCCCACCCAGAGTTAATGAGCCTCCCAGTACAAGCCAGCGGGCCAACCTGTTGGTGGAGTAGGCTAATCTTGCCGACAAACCGAAGCCGAATCTGATGCCTTTGCAGTTGATGCAGGCGACAGACTATTAATTAGGATGGCCTCCTTTAGCAAGAATCTAGCGACCCATTAGACACTAGTTGCGCAAGTACATATCAATCCTCGGACAATGGTTCCCTTTGTAAAATTAGTGAAGCTAATAGCAGATTTCTGCATTAGATTTCCGGCGACCAGCAGAACCTTGTAATAGATAAATCATAAAAGTGGTGGGTGGCAGGGGCGGATCCAGGGGGGGGGCAATCCGGCCATGGCTTCTTCATTCCAAATCTCCATGGGACGTGCTCCCCCCCATCCAAGGTCGCTCAAAAGATTTTTTGCAGGGAGTCAGTCATGGCCAGGAGAATTAATATTTAAATGTAATTAAAATCTAAGCCTTTAACACAATTGCATTGTCTTAATATATAAAGCAACGAAAAGAAACAACCTTTCAACAGTATCTGACTATGATTTATGGCATACAATGTTTGTTATTCATGTATATATTCTTTAGTAGGCTAAAATGTAAAAATATTAACACCAATAAACACAATTATAACCAATAACAACTAACTATTATTTACAAAGCAAGTTAACACTAACAACAGTATTAGGGATTTTTTCCCAGATGCAAACAAATTTCAGGGGCAAAACTTGTTAAGTTTTGAATTTAGTCTATATGTGCAAGAAACTGCGGTGAATGATCACACATGTTAACTTATTGTTCTTATTTATTCCTTACTATGTTTCATTCAGTGGTTGGAAGTATTTTATTTACTGCAGTCTTAAAAATAATATGATAAGGTGAGGTCTATTCATACTTTAACTTGGAATTATTTTAGTATTGTGTGCTTCATATTATAAATACATAAGTACTTTAAAAAATACTTTTGTTTGCCATTAATAACAGCTAATAGAGCAATGTTGCATGCTGTATGCACTAGCCCTACAATAACTATTGTTCACTATTATTATTTATGGGGAAAGCCTCTGGTTATGGCCCTTAGCCACGCATAACATACATCCATAACATAGCCATAATGTCATGGATATATATATATATATAAAAATATAATATATATAATTAATTATATATATAATATTATATATGCAGTTTACCAAGCAACATTTGCAATGCAACTTTGTCAATCAACTGTTCATTGTCAGTGTGTGCCTTCACTTCAATCTGAGACTCAAATGTAAGCTTCTCGCACAATTGCATTGTGAAATAAAAACTTTGGAAACCACTTTCACGAACAAGAGTTTGATCTATGCTCCTAAAAAACCTTAATGTACCTATTTGCTCAAGAAAGGAGCATTCCTGGCCCCTTTTTTACAAATTTCTTGTGACAGTTTCAAAATCGATTGTTCTAGCAATATTATTCTCAAAGTTTTCAAAGGTCAACCTGGCCAAATCCACAAGATGTGAATGAGATATTGTAGCCCTTCAAACATTTAAATCTATCATTTTGTGTTTGCTAAATAATCTTTTTACAGAAGCTACCACTGATGGAATTGTCAACAGTAGGCTCATGCGTTACCTGACACACATTTGGAAATAACTCCGAAGGATATTTTTATGTATGTTAAAAGTTCAACAGGTTCAATGGGCACATCAAAAATTTGCCTTTTATAGGCATACCGATGGTAAATGTTCAGTTTCTGTTACAAAATCCTGACCATTAAGGAATGCAGGATAAAGCTAGAGCTTTTCCTGCCAAATTACATGTAGGCCTAGGCTTATACATGATTAGATTTAGATATTTGCACAAGAATTAAACCCCTTAGCCAGATTTAAATAAAATATGCAAAAAATAGAAAAACTTTGATTGCAAGCTTCTTGCCCCTGAAAATGTACGGCCAATTTCTGAATCTGTGCATTCTTGGGGGGCTTAGCCCCCTAGCCCTGATAAATTCCGCCCATGCCTATAAGAGTGCATTTCTTGTATGATATACTGTGTATACTGAATTTTTTAGCAATCTGATACAATCCAGTTAAAATGAGTGTAACTTACTCTTAATATTTGCACAAATACTATTTTTGTTCAACTGAATAACTTCTCTCCAGCGCTATCTTTCAAATTTGAAACTGTCAAATTTCAAACTGTTTTGGTTCTGTTATTTGAACACCTGAACATCTAGTAAAACAACGTCGTTACTACATGACTTTCAGATTTTGGCCCTCGCAATTTATTAGTTCCTGGCTGGTTTGTGTACCATTTGTTATTATTGAACTGCAAAGTGTGTCCTGGTCAGCAATTCAGGGCCATCTTAGGAAACAGGGATAAGCTGATTCTAGTGCAGAAAAGTCAGCTCATGTAATATAATTATATTTATGTGATTGATTGATTGAATTATACTCATGTCTGAAGTTATTCACTATAATAACCCAGCAACAAAGCAGAACTGAGCTGCTGGACTCGATACATGAATGGATCGGCGAACAGCGTGCAGTCGGAACGATATGGATAAAATAGCCTACTGTCGGCCTAAACGTAGATGTTTAGCAAAACCGACTTCGATCAAACAAAATAATTTGTAAGTCTTATAGAAGTTAAGACTGGCGGCCTTTGGCAGGCCTATTCAGCTTCGTAAACATAGGCCTACTATAGGCTATTACAAAAGTGTAAGCACAATACAAAAGTCAAACCTGCTTAAATGCTGTCCTGTTCTCACGAACATTGGTTTGAAGTGATAAATTTAGTTTTGTTAGTGTCTCAAGTCGGTCTAAGTCGACTTGTGGAAAAAGCAACTTCAAGTGACTTCTCTCTACAAATTTCGACTTGGGGTAAGTTCGTAATCGTAATCGTAATCTCGAGACCTCTACAGCGCCCACAAAAGCCAAGTCGCGGGAACCAGCTTATTCACAGGCGCTCAATCAAAACAAAATCGATAGGCAGCGGACCAAGTCCGGAGAGTCAGGCAGGCGGACAGTTGGACGGCGAAGGTGGGTAATGTTTAGAGTTGAATAGGCGAGGGATGTGAGAACAGGAATGGTCAGGATAGGATTTGTGAAAGAGCAATGTCTTCAGTTTTGAGTGAAAGACCTGTGGGGAGATAGCGAGAGGTGGAGTTTTCGTGAGTTCGTATGATGGGTCGGATGTTTGACGTAGTGCTGGCGGAAGTTTGTTCCAAAGAGGTGGAACGGCAATGGCTATGGAGCGGTTTGCGAATTTCAGTGATGAAGTGATGGGAGGGCGAAGCAGTGTAATGGAGGATGAGGAGCGTGTTGAACGAAGTGTTGAACGAAGTGGCTGGATGGTGAACAATTGACGGAGGTAGAACGGCTGGGATGATTGAAGTGTATTGTAAGTGAGTGAGAGGACTTTGTATTCGATGCGTTCAGGTATTTTGAGCCAGTGAAGTGATTTCAGGACAGGAGTATGGGTTGAGGTAAGCAGGAACGACTCGACTCGACTTGGGATGGTCAAGTCGAGTCGACTTACTGGGGTCGACTTCCAGGTCTACCCGCGATGGAAAAGGGCGGGGTGAGAAGAGCGGAGTGGGACCGGGTAAGGCATGGCGGGGGAGAAAAACCGACATGCCGCACAGGGCGGGTGGGAGCTAGGTTGTTGCGAGAAACCCAAATTTCACGGGCAACGACGGGCACTCTCAGGGTAGGGCCGGGTTAGGTCCAAGATTCAAGAGGGCGGTGTGAGAAGGGCGGAGTTGGACCGGAGTGAGGCGTGGCGGTGGGGAGGCGGGAGGTCGAAAAACCGAGATTTTCCGGGCAATGCTGGGTAATTCAGCTAGCAATTATTAGATCTTAGTTTGCTATTTCAAACTGACATGAACTCAGCATAGGCCTATGATTACAAGCCCTATTATTCATAGCAATGATAGCACGAACGGATAACCACAAGTCCCGTCTTACTATGTAACAGGAGTCGAGTAACTCGTTTTTCGATGGCCATCTGGCGAATGAAATACTGAGTCGATCGATAGGTTGGTAGTGAGAGGCGACAATATTATTTTATGACGGTTTTCTTTGTTCCAGAGTTTTGTTATTACTTCATTAGAACCATCAAACGTAGTGGAGCGTAAACTCCTTAACGGTCGTCGGAGAAAATTTACCTGTTCACACTTTCTCCCTTCCAATTTCCATAGTTTTGACACGCTTCACTTTCCGCTCAATCCTTCCAAACACTTGTTGACCTCGCCTAGGCCTAGCCTACTTCCTGCAAAACGCGACCCAGGCAGTGGCGGCGCCAGGATTTCAGGTTGGGGGGGGGGACTTTTTAGTCATCCGGTAGAAATCTCAGAGATGTATTTCATTTTTTAAAGGTGGAAATATTTCAGTTTTACATGTAAAAAACCGGATGGCCTTTTAAGGGGTGGGTCTAGCCCCCGGATGGCCTCTTTAGGGGACATCCGACTTAGTCCACCTCCCACCTCTGGCGCCGCTACTGGACCCAGGACACAAGATCTCATCTTGCCTAGAGAATTTATGTTTTGTCAAAAATGTATTATGACATTACCATAACCATACTTTTTACTGGAAAGGGTAAAATAGTTTAACAAATGAAATAAATTACAAATACATTGATGGTTCAAAGGGAGAGTCCTAAAAGGGCCTATGAGCACCGCGAGCAGCTATGGGTCACTTTAGAATAATTATAAATATTAAATGAAACTGTGATAAGAAGGTAATCGGGATACAACTGAAAGTTTAGGCTTGAATAGGGGGGGCATACACAGATAGGAGATAGTTTATATAGCACAAGAGTTTAGGCTATAGCTAGTTAGGCCTAATGTACGCATGAGGTAAACTTAACTAACCTATGAAAAGAGACAGGCGTAAGCAGGCCAGCAGTTGAGTTTTAAACGAAAAGAAACTGCTAGGCCTAACCAGTGGCGTAACAACCATATAACGAAGGTGGACAAAATCCACGGGCCCCCGAGATCCAAAGGGCCCCCAAGCTTATTAAGTAAAAAGTTTCATGTAGGCCTACTTTTTCCGTTTTAAAGTTAGTTTTCAGATTATAGAGTCTGACCATAATGTAAGCCTGGATACGAGGGATATGATAAATGATACGCATGTGTCGTGTCTGTCGGGACTGTAGTCGTTTGGGTCATCGGGTGTGAGAGCATTTGACCCGTAGTAGACATCAACATTAGTTGTACGTTAGGGTATACGTTAATGCATGGAGGTCGAGGTTCATATCCTAGTGCCCGCGGGACCAGAGGTGTATACATCGCTTAACCGTCCTTATCCGATCAGTCAATTCCATGTTTGAAATAGTATCTGCTTTACTTTCCCCGCTCCCTGTTATTCTAGCTGTCTGTGTGTGTCTGTCTCTCTGTCTGTCTCTCTCTGTCTGTCAGACACAAACGGAGAGAGGTCTGTCTGTCTGTCTGTCTATCACTCTCTCTCACTCTGTGTGTGTGTGCATTGTGTGTGCCTGTCTCTGTCTCTGTCAGTGTCTCTGGAGCCATTGGAGCCAAGTGTTGAAGTGACTGATACACTCTGCACATTGCAGTGTTAATTCCTTCGCGCTCATAATAACAGTCACTGCATATATGCGAATAGTAAGGCTAGAACAGCCAAATTCACGAAGTAGCTAATTCTACAAAGAATTAACTACAGACCACAGTGAGTCTACATTACAATTACTGGATACACTTGCCAGATAATCTATAGACAGTCCTATTGACTAGTTATGATTATAAAGTGATGATGGAGTAGACTATTCTTCATGCCTGTTAAAATGCCCTTACATACATGCAGTCTATTACAGTGTTAACTCCAGCGTACACTACGTACGCAACTATAGTTTATAAGAGGCATGCTAATTATTGGCCAATACATTTCGGTTGTTTTCTTGTTTTGCATTGAGCCATTAATTAATGTGCCTTAGCAATAGATTAGGCCTATTGATGACAGCGTTTAATACTGGCATTTATAAAGCGAAACTTAACGAAAACTCAAGGCCGTAGCCAGGTTTTGATTTCGGGGGGTGTTTCTTCAGTTTCTTCAGTTTCAGTCCGAAAAAACTAACGACTTTATCAGTCATCCGGCAGAAATCTTCAGAAAAATGTCACCAATTCATTCAATTTTTTATATTTTTCATTTTGGGGGGTGCTTTCATGGTTTTATTTCATGATTTTTACATCATGTGCTAGTATGCTAAATGCAGTCTTTTATTTTTTACATTTTCCATTTCGGGGGGTGTTCAAACACCCAAAACACCCCCGGCCTAGCTACGGCCTTGCGAAAACTCACCAGTAGGCCTATAGCCTACTATTGCGCTACTAAAATTACTTCAGACATAATAGGCGCTCTTGTTTTAAAATAGCCATCTAATTGTTTTCACTGTTTAGTCCCGTTAATGGATAGGGGCCCCCAAGCTGAGAATGTCCACGGGCCCCCGGCTCAGTTGTTACGCCACTGGGCCTAACATTTCGGAGTTGGAGCTAGAGACTGTTCCAAATTTCAGGACCAGCGCAGATAGGCCTACATGTATATAGACCTAATAATAGGCGTAGGAGACGGATTCCAGAGGGGCAAATCCCCCCCAACTTCAGGCGAGTGATATTGCAGTAAGATAGATATGAAAAAATTGAGTGTAGGACATTAGCCCCCTTGAACAATCGCCCCGGACAAATCCCCGGACAAACACTCCGGTACTCCCCGATTTAGCCTAGGTCATTAACCCCCATGGACATTAACAAATTTTGCTGTGCAAATAGCCTATTTCTGTAGTTATAATTTATCAAACTTAGGCTAATTGTCTAATTCGCAGTGCTGTGTCAATTAGTTAGTGTCATGCCTAACCTATATCTGTCACTGTTATTCAGGCGTGAACTTATAACTTGTTAGTGTCGCTCGTTCATTCCGATACAAAGCTAATACCTGTTGGTGTTATTTAGGGAAATGTTAGGACAGCATGAATCCTGTTTTTCGGGCAACAAGGCCCGGGGAAATAAAACAAATTGTAGGCCCCTATACTTGAAATTCAACGGTCATTATAGGCTATCGCACCACATTATCTGATCATCTCCCAGTTCCAATTGCTCGAATTGAGTTAAATACTAGCTCACAATCACCTTGCTCTTAAGTGCTGTAATATGCCGAGCAAATTTCTGTCCAGGGCAACGGCCTCTGTTGTCATAGACCCTGGTCAAATCGGATCCATCCACCATGGCTAAATGGATAGGCCTAGGTCTAGCAGAAATTCGCGGAAAATTTTCAGAATTCACGGTGCACCTTTGCAAATAATGACGAAAATCGCAGCAAATTCACGAGCAGAAATTTGCCCCGAAAATCGCGTAAAATCGTGGCATTTTTGGAAATTCACATAATTCAAGCCAAGTAGACTACCACAGGTCACAAAATTCACGGTGTGAGTGACATCGAAAATTTCTGCCATCCCTATAGCCATGAATGCATACACGATAATCTTGAGATCAACATTGAACGTGTTCATTAATTTGAACATATCCTACAATTAGGCCTAACTGCAGGCATAAGCTTATAGGCCTACACCGTTCCGACCACTAGAAGTTCATTGAATTGCTCATGTTCATGTCTTGATTATAGCACACGTGATAATATTTTAGCAACATTTTGTTTCGCTATTTTAATTAAGCGCATGCCTAAGCGTGACGTTTTCGCATAGAATAAGAAATTATATGGCCTAAATAGATCGGCAGAAGCTAGGCTATAGTCTGCACGATAACCTACCGGTAAAACAATCAGTAGGTCTAGGCTATAGGTCTCTGTTTAGCAAAAGGCCTAATTCATTATTGCAGCCTAAGCACACTACCAAAGGCGCTTAAATGTTGTCCTAGTCTCACGAAAATTGGTTTGAAGTGACAAATTTAACTGTTTGTGTGAATTGTGTCTCAAGTCGGTTTAAGTCGACTTGTGGTAAAAACAACTTCAAGTGACTTCTCTGTACAAGATTCGACTTGGGGTCAGTTGCGGTGAGCAGAAACAACCCGACCCGACTTGGGATGACTTAATTGGGGTCGACTCTGAAATCTAGTGCTGACAGTCTGCTGTGGCAGTCTGGCTGTATACTGTATAGGCCTAGCTGTATAGGCCTACCTATAGCCAGTCAATGAGCGATGATTTCAGCCTTGTGCGGGTCTAAGAACTTTTGAAATTTAACCTACAGCACATTACATAAGTCTATTGTAATTTGTAAAACACTCTAATTCGTTTGCCTCTGTAATGGCGACGTGAATGTCGCACGAAATTTTGTCACTGGACGACCATTGCTCTGAACAACATTTTTGGCTTCAGCGCGTGCGGCCAGAAAAGGTGTGACGTCACACGGATGATGGCAATAATATGAAGCAAATATAGTTGCACCGGACGCAATAAGCATACGCTATGCACATCGCGTATGTGCCATACTTTATTTTATAATTGCAATAATTGTTAAAATTTATAGTTCTGATATACGCTCTAAAATTTCCAGATTGCGTTACCTTTTATAATTTAATATTGATCCTAACCGCATCAGGTGCGTTTCAGTTGCCTGTTTTGCGCGTGCGCAGTTAACATTTATGTCTATCCAAGATGGCCGCGCTGTTTCAGCTTATTTGTTTATTAACTGTTCGGAAAAACACGGTGACGATTTTTACCGATTTATTCAGAACTGAAGAAATAGCATAACTGCCGATACTTTTCGCGACGAAACTGTGGAGACTCTAATGATCAGAGCGCTGCTGTTCGTGAAGCATGACCACTGAAGTGTAAGTAACGAGACAATGTGTGTTGATATTAAGGTGTCTTGGGCTTATTTAGTACACAACAGTGAGTGGACGAATTGCTGACGAATATTTTGCGATGCAGTGCGTTTTAATTGAGCAGTCCTCTCAACGATTGGCGACGATGAACGTTAGTCATGTAATATATTTTGCATTAGTAGCTTCATGGTATAACACTTGGTTTACCAACACTTGTATTCTTGGTTAAATATACGAAGACCCACGGAGTCGAGGCCCATTTGTACAATACAATAATGTTTTTAATGCACACTACAGAACAATTATAATTTGCCATCCCTACAAAGTGCAGAGGTCTCTGTTCTTGATGACATTCAACATCATGATGATAGTTTTAGAATTGCAATCATTGTTAGAATTTATAATTCTGATGCTGTTATCATGTGTTTATAACCCTTTGGCTTGATTGCAATTTAAAATTTAGTTGGAGCCACTTCAAGTGCAGGGACACTCTGTGATTGCCTATTGCTAAAATCTTTAGGATATGGAATTTTTTAGGAAAACAGTGCACCAAAACTAGGGAGTTTGGCAGTGGTGAATCCATGCACACGGAAGCCCAACCACGCCATTCAGTTGAAAATTTACTCGTCTTTCAACTTGCACACCATCTGTTGTCAGCTTTTTGGTTTCTATGAACGGTGGATGTTAGCGACGGCTCGGTAGCACGTAAACAGTATGGCCGTCACAGATAGAGGCAGAATAGAGCGGTATGATTTTCTAATATACATATAGGACTCGATTTATACTGCCATGCTAAGCAAAAAGACAGTAACTCCTTACCGTTACAGTCTGAGTTACTGTCTTTTTGCTTATAGCACGTCAGTATATTGGTCTAGGCCTAACAATTAACAGTTTAACCTGATTGGTTATAAATAGGCCTAACTAGCGTTTTTACCCGAGTATACGCGCAGGCTTTTTCTGAGGCGTGAGTTTTCACTGATAAATAATAATATTTTAATAAAAATGGTTAGGCCTTTGGAGTATACCGCAAGTAAGACACGATCCTCATTAATGCTGGCCCTCCTTTCCCCACTCCACTCCCCTTATCTCCTCACCACTCCTCTTCCTCCCACGTAATATGGCCCAACGGTGAAAGAGCGTCTTTATTTTGCAGTAGACTATTATTACCACATAAAATTTATTCTGAAACAGTTTGAGGATCTGTGTCGAAATAGAGTCTGGGGACTTTTAGGTGTGACCCTGTCACATGACACCGACACTGTCCATAGGCAGATTATAAGCCAGTCCCTCTCCATAGGCGGAAGAATCAGTGATAGGCGGAAGAATCAGTGCAGTCAAATGGTAAGCTTGCAATTTGCGTTTGAATTGATAAACAGTGGGTAGGTGTTTAAGGTCAATCGATTTTGTTGTATTCTTTAGCTTATTTAAAATGAAGCTTATCAATATTTATGAAAATATACCTTTTTATGGTCTTTTGACCATTGACTATTAAGCGCAATAATTGGGCTATCGATCGCCGCAGATCAGACCGCTCTATTCTGCCTCTATATGTGACGGCCATACTGTTTACGTGCTACTGAGCCATCGGTAACATCTACCCTATAAACTGTTGAATTTGACCTAAGTTTTTCAGGATTATAATTTTATATTGCAATTATTCCTAAAGCAGCCATCAGCTAATGTCTTTTGCAATCACGCTATAGAAGTCATTGTTTAGATGGATTCCCATTCACAGCGGACAGATGGCATCGTGTTAAGTTTCTCTGGACTAAGTTGTGTTGGTAGTTTTTGAACAACAACAGGTGGTGGCATTCAGTATGATACAACACACGTGACATAATGACCAGAAGTGCACTCTGAGCTATCATCGTGATGTTGAATGTCATCAAGAACAAATCATTTGCTTGTTAGCTATAACTGCTGATGTAAATAGAAGTGTCACCCATGGCAAGTTCTCGCACGCAATCTGGACCTAACCATCACTTTCACGAGTAGAGTTGACAGATAGCTGCAAGTTTAGCGTTTCTCAAGCACACAGAATCTAGAATGTGGAATGAGGAACGATGATGTGATCCGACATCTCACAGTTGTCTCATCGTCCAGCATTTCCTCATAGACGCGACTAGTCCTTGCTTCACCAGATCTGAAGTCCTCCAACATAGATGTCGTAAGTAGGTATGAGGTTGACCTTCAGATGAAAACACGATTTAGCTGTTTCCCTTGAGCTGTAATGGGACTATTCCAGTCATGGAAAGAATATGAAACGTGTAACCAATACCACCTGAAATGGTACATAGTGGTGAATCCTCGGAGACACAAAAATTAATTCTGGCACGCAGAACATTGCAACAGTAATACTCCAAATTTGCAAGATTTATCAAGCAAATTCTGTGTTTTTAAAAATTAATCTGCCAGTGTAACAGAGACATATGGCGAAATTTTTTTGGGAAGGAATGGAATGGGTTCTGTATTACTTAATACATAATCAAATGCAGAATATTCATTTGCATCCTTAATTCTTTATAGCCATCTAATGTCAATTCTGATTTTAAAAATCTCTTCAACTGCAGTACATATTGAAGTCTCAACCTTGATTCTGTAGGCTTACTCAAAGAGGTGAAATTGATATATTGGTAGGAATATTAATATTCATTATTGGAGATGCTGAGAGTAGCAAGGCAATTGATGGTGTAAGTAGCTCTGTCTTTCTCAAATGATGACGAAAGCTATGCTAGCAGTGATGTTGGGTGATACAACTTCAGCTGGACTAGTTTCTTGCCAGGGTCTTGTCAAACATTTTCAGTATGAGTGATTGTATATAGTAGCAAACGCTCCAAGGATAAGCTGGTATTGCCCAGATCCGAACTAAGCAGATTGCTCACATTCTAAATTATTTTCATAGGCAATTTTACAGATGCTGGAAATAATAGGCATTTTTGCATCAATTAAGTGAGTCAGATTAAATGGTATGATAATTTGAGGCCCATCTGATATTGCAGTAAGATAGATATGGAAAGATTGAGTTTAGGACATTAACCCCCCTGGACAACCCTCCGGTATTTGTGGACAAATCCCTGGACAAACATCCCCCCCATTTAGCCTGGGACAATAACCCCCCGGACATTCCCCCCCCTTTGCTGTGCATAGCCTATTTCTGTAGGTATTATTTGCTCAAACTTAGGCTAATTATCCAGTTCGCAGTGCTGTGTCAATTATTTAGTGTCATACAGGTAAACACCTGTTGCTGTCATTCAGACAGGAACTTATAGCTTGTTAGTGTCGCTTATTCGTTCCCATATAAAGCTAATACCTGTTGGTGTTATTTAGGACAGCATGAATCCTTGTCATCAATCCAGCTTCCATTTAGGCATAAGTTCATTTCATCTGTCTAACTTCTGTTCATATAGAAACAGTTGTCTATATCAATCCAGCTTCTATTTAAATAACAATTATTTTCATCAATCCAGCTCCGATTTAAGCAAAGACATTTTTCATCAATCCAGCTAAAATTTAATCAAAAATATTTTCATCAATCCAGCTAAAATTTAAGTGAAAATTATTTTGTATCAATCTGGCTTCTGTTTTAGTGAGAATTCGTTTCATCAATCGAACTTGTGAACTTAGGACCGCCGTTTTATAGAAATACCACTTATGCGCAATATGTTCTACCAGGTTTTTTTCCTACCCTGGGGGTTTTGTGCTGGGGGTCCATGCCCGGAAAGATTAAAGAGTAATTCAGGGCAACTAGCAGATATTATGCCAACTGTTTTTGATAATTTTTGTTCCGTGCAATATTGATGTGTTCTTTTCACGTGCTCATCAACATATATACTCTTAAGGATTTCGTACCAGACACTTATGCAGTAGTTGTGTTTTCAATGCTAATATTGAGCTTACGCTTAGAGATTAATCTGCGACGAGTAATTTAAGAGAAAGCGTGTTCGCTCTGACTCTCTGAGCCAAGTTGATACAAGTTGTAGCTTGACGTTTACTTTATTGATGAACTTTGTTGATAACCTAAGTTGACATCTTAAGTGCTTGGACATTCAAATTAAGAGCCCACAGTTGATCTGACCTCTGTGGCTGTGTTGCAGCACCCATGATAATAATAATAATAATAGTAATAATAATAATAATAATAATAAAATATATGCAATTATGCATCGGTTATTGTAATAGCAGTATGGTTTTGTTTAGATCTATAAATTAATGTAGCACCTCCTCTCACTGTGCACATCAATCAGAGGAGCACATCTGATTGGTGTGCACTGTGAGAGGTTACAAAACTGGTCATGCAGTGAATGCATTGATCGGCACCCTGGAAACAATGAGTTTTGCGGACAATTGTTCTTTTAAGTGGTTGATTTAGTTAAACTGGCAAATTGGTTGATGGGAGCAGGCAGTGCTTTGTAGGTGCAAGGAGGTGGGCTGGGCTTGGTTCAGCTGAGTATACCACTGTACCCAGTATGCATTTTTACACTGCATCTGCTGCAGCTGTGTATTGCAGATGGCGTTTGTCAACGTCCATTTATTTTGACATTCCAAGTCTATAGCTCTTTGCCATGTCAGAGATTAAGTGTGCTGCAGATTAGAGGTCTGATAGCTAATAGTTATACTACAGCAGGCCACTAAATGCGGAACTTCAAATTGGATTTTTGGTCAGTCCTCAGAGACTGCATATGGATGACATTGGATGTAGGAATAAACTGTTGTTAAATTGTGGAGGTAGATCCATCCATTGTGTGCATCACTGGTTGCTGCAGTGGGATCAAGGCAACTAAATTAAGAGCTGTGTGACCTTAGCTCTTTTCAATCATCTTTCTCAGCAAGCTAAGGCATCTTTTTCAATTGGAATTTGGAATAAGGCAACTCGGCAGGGGCACTGGCATTTCTAGGAGAACATATGCTTTCGACAATGCTGTGGTATGCTTAGGGATGTTTTCAGAAGGTTATTTTAAGGATTTATAGTTGTAAAGTGTTTTTAAGGTTAGGAGTATTTGAGAAACTTTCATTATGATGCAGCAGCTACTCCTAAACACGAAGACAGGTACCGTAGGCCAAGTAGAATCAGCATGTGTGCAGCCATCAAGGAATGAATGATTAAAGAAGACAGTTCACTGTTTAGTAGAGAAGGTAAAAAATTTATGAGATGAAAGTCGTTTAGAGAAAAGTATCCACTGGGCAGCATCAGACAGGTAAAGATCTGTCTTTTCAAAGACAGATCTTTTTTATTGAATTTACCTTGACATATACTTTGGCTACATCTATAAGACGGTAAATGCCTAGTTTTTAATAGTGCACAATCTCTTAGTGCACGCCTAGGTATTGCATATATGTTCTGAAGTACTGATTGAAGAATGAGAGGGACAATTTCTCTTAAGATACTTGACCATGAGTTCGAACTACTTGTATGTGAAAGTGTCTGCAGGTGATGCATCAATCAGTTCACCTGTTGCTGCTGTTGAGCTGGAATAGAAGGAGGAGCAACTGGCATTACTTCTATTGTTGTTTTATATTTTATTCTATTAATCAAGAAATCTTGGCATCTGATAAGAAGGAACTACCATGTGAGATGATGCATCTTAAACCGTAAATTTTCGGGACAGTAGGTTGCTTGTACGGTATGCAATCGGGGATTGTTTTGTTACAACAGTGTGTCAGATTGTTAGTAGATAACACCTTTTCTATGGTTCCTTCTTGTTAGCCACTTTGTGATTTCATTTTTTGTCACAGATGTGTTATGTGTCAATCAATCAATCAGAATTTATATAGCGCCCCTTCAAGGTACCTACTCAGAGGCACTCCCGGCCGAGATCAGGTGAAAAAAACCGGTCTTCAACAGTTTGTGAAATTGAGAACAGTTTGGGAGGTGTCGCATAGTCAAGGGAAGTCCATTCCTGGTTGTTGGACCAACCACAGAGAACGAACGGCTCTGCATTGTTGCAGAGCGAATGAAGGAACCATTAAGTCACCATGGACAGCAGAGCGCAGTACGTGGCGGCCTATGCAAGTGGAAAGAGGGAGGCAAAGCTCACACAGATAAGAGGGTGCCCAGCCTGATAAGCATCGCCACACCAAAGATGCAATCCTAAATGAGATGCGCTCCCTCAAGGGCTGATCATTTTGACCCTTTTCTGTGTGACAATATATCTTCTTTTTCTTTTGTTCATGCTGGACACTGTGGTGTAATGGTTTCATTCCGTGCCTTGTAACTGAAAGTCGGAAGTTCAAAGCTACCTCAGCCACTACGTAGCAGCATTAGACAAGTTGCTCACCCATAATAATTATAATTGTCTGTGAGCAAGGCAATGGGAAACTGCCTCACTCATCTCATCCCTGGGTGGCTACAGAGCCAATGGACCTGCCTTCGGGCAGAGAACTCATCATTGTAATCATTGTTGTTGTTGTCATCATCATCGTTGCCATCATACTGTACAGTGTAGAAGCAGGATGTACAGGCAATATGTCTCTTTCTCTGCCACTGTGCATTATCTAGATGTGACTGACTGAGTATTTGATTGTGATGCTTAAATATTGATGCTTATGCATAATTGTCTAGCAAAGGAGGCTCCATCATTAACTGTTCTTTACAGCCACGCTAGAATCGGGAGTGCTTCTGAGTAGTATATTTGAAGGGGCACTGTAAAGGCAATATGTCTCAATGGTCTAATTCTAGTTATGAATGACTGACTGAATGTTGTCTTTTATGCTGGATAAAATTTCAGTTGGTTTAGCTTCCGTTACCACATCTGTTATCAATTTCAACAACTCTCAGCATCATCCAAAGGCACTGTCGTCATTATTTTGTTATTCATGTAGGGTTCTGCCTGTTTGAAATAGTTCCTAGGGTGACTCCCAAGTACTGGGTATTTCTTTTAGCCAGCACAGTGCACCCACTGCACAGTGACACTGCATCTGTGTCACTGCGATGTTTGTGTGCAGTGCACAAGGAGTTTGTTTAGAGTTTGTTTATGGTATTAATTAGGTTCAAGGACCAATTCTAGATTTTGCTCTGCTTGTGAACCAGTGTTGGTATCACCGAGGTAGGCCATGAAATGTCAGGAATTAGTAGTTAATTCTAGAGAATTACTGCACTGCATGTCTTGCTGCTGATGAATGCATTAACAAAGTAGATAATCCCACAGTGGCTGTTGACTTAACTGAGATAAAGGGTGTGGCTGTGATAACAACAATAATGTGACGGTTAATTACATAGGAGTTCTAGCATGCCTAGAATAATATTACTGCCTACACTATACAATACTTGTATACATGTATACAATACATGTATTTTCAGTCACTTGTGTCTGACTGGCTATCTGGCTGGGTAGGATTACATATCAGCTGTAACAGGTCGTAGTCAATGCTGCTGATGTATGCAATGCAGATCTCCTTTTTCATTCTGCCTAACTAATTCCAGTGTCACTAACATGCATACATTCCTAACACTCTGCATACACAGAGCTACCTTTGCTCTCTAGGATTCATATGAGTGGGAGAGCTTAGGGAGCTATAGCAACTACTATCTGGAATTGGGCCTTTTGCTGATGCTACAATAATTGGACTTTGGGAAGGAGCACTATATGTTAATGGCTCTGCTTTTAAAAACTGATCTAAGACTTCTGTGATGTCATTGCTGAATACTCTCCTTGATGCAAGTGCAGCACTCAATGTGATAACAATAGTAATAATTTTCCTGTATTGAACAATCTGGTTGACAGACCACAACCGGTTACAGTGTACAGTTATGCAATTGAAACAATTCACAAGAATGCAAATCAATTATCACAAATCTTTACTACAAACAGAACAGACCACCTGCAATACAAGGACACTAATAGCAGCCTACGATGGGTGCAGGGTGGGGGGGGAATCCAGCTCAGTTGGTTGATCTCCATGCCAGTGTGTTATCCAATGTGCCACCACTCCCCCCCAGCCCCATATGTCTACTGATCTCAGCCTAGTTGAAGATGGCTGGACCTGCTCCTGTTTACACTATTTGCCACTATACTACACTTGGCTGACTTATCAATGCATGTTCTCTGCATTTGTATGCCAATGATATGGCAAGATTGTATTCCTTGAATTTGATAGTTCCTCGTCTGATTCAGCTTTCCAATTATTTACTCCTGTTTTTGGTAATGTTAAGGGTTTGTATGACTGTGTTCAGGCTAGGGTTTATGTGGCTGTGTTCAGGCTAGGGTTTGTGTGGCTGTTCAGGTTTTGTATGGCTGTAAAAAGATTCTCCTGTTGAATCGCTCCTGCCTAAGTGCAAATTAATGACTGCATAAATTGAATGGTGCTTACTTTTTTCTTACTTAATTGGAATGATGATGATGGTTCTATGCAGTTTGGACCCACTTTATACTTCACCATTTCCTTCTCTATGATTTTAAAAGCATATATGTTATATAGCAGATTATCCGTGCTTTAACTGTCAGGATATTTTTAGAATTGGATCTTACATGCTTTAAACGATTAACACTCTAACAATGATGGGCTGCATTCGTCTCCCAGTCGCAGTTAGTTCTTTCTTGTCGTTAGAATGTTGAAATTGAATTTTTATTACGACGACTCATTTACATAAATATTGAGATCGTTAGACTGGCTGCTCCCTAAACAAAGAATTCAGTTAGAAGATGTTTTTTTGTTTAGGACTTCGAATTCACAAAATATGGCAATCATATAAGACAATCTGTCTCAGCTCTTTGCTGCCCCTCAGTGTGTTGCCCTTGTGAGTACTGTACCAGCATACTTCAGAGAGTTTTATTTTTCAGTATTGAGTTAACCAAGTCAGCAATTGTTGTGTCCTGCTTTTCGGTGGAGATGCGCAGATGTTCTGTACATTTGCTGGACCCCATGGTGTTCATTCTCATGTCTTGGAACGTCCTTTTGCTGCACATGTGTGCTGTTGCATGAGCTTCTTTAATTGAACAAAAGTTCTGTTTTCAGGCATACATGTGTAGATCAGTTAGAGATAGTTATGAATGCAGCACCTTTGTGAGGTATGCAAATTACGTGCTATATTGTCTTGATGTAGACTTGCATGCATAAGTGCACACACGCACGCATGCGTGCACACGCACGCACACACGCACACACATGCAATTAAGCATCCATAAATATGAGTGTGGATCACAAAAGGTCAGAATGCTTTCGTTCAATTAGGAAATACGCACTTTGTCCCTATTTTCATGGCTTTGAATACAGAGCAGTTTCTTCTGTTGGCTGAATGAGCATAAATATTTCTCAAAGTAAATTTCCTACCTTTGTTTGTGATGATTTTGCATTTTATCCTGTCAACCGTTAAGACTTTCCTCACTGCATCAGTTGTTCAGCATGTTAACCTGGCCAAAATATGAACCTTGAGTGATACTTTTTCTTCATTTTTATATGAAGCCCATCATTTAATTAGAAGCTCTTTGAACATCTAATATGCTAGTATAATTATATACTTAGACAAGTAATGCCTGAGCTCAACTTTCAAATGTGCTGTTTATCAATTAAATTCTTCTTGTCTTGATCAAGACAAGAGTCCTTATTTTTATTTTCAGCTGATGGCAGACCTATATTACACCGGCAGATGACTCGGCTTGTTTCTAAGTTCATTTAAAAATTCTGTATTGAACAGTCACTTAAAGAAATACATGTATACAATAATAAAGAACTTGTATTTCACCTCAATATGTACAGTCATCTGTGATTGCTGTATTTCTCAGACTTATTTTTAGTCTTCTGAAGGCATCATGTATTGTGTATCAACTTGCAAATGCTTAAAAGACTACAATAAAGACAACAGTATTCATAGAGCTGCAGGTTCTCAGAAGCCATTCTTGTTGTAGTTAACAGTATTTGAGCTGCTCTTTTCAATCGTGTTAACTTTACAGCTTTATCAACCATCAAACATGCCCCTAAAAAGTCTTGCAAGTTGTTGTCAAAATGCTTGTAGCTTGGCAGCCTGTCTTTTATGCTGGACAGTTTCCCTCATTTTCAGATAACCGTAATTCAATTGGTACACTTGATAAAGCTAACCTAAGTGCTTATTGTACGCACAATGTGAGCTATTTAATACCGCAAGTGCTTCACAATTCATCTGCTAATGATGATTAGCAGATGAATTGTCATTTTGTCATAGTGCAGCAGTAATGTATTGGTGACAGACAGCGCCATTGTTTTTTCCTGATTATAATCTGCAGCTAGAAAATGACTGTGCATCAAATGTCAAGTTCTTCCAGTGGCTCTTGATTAGCACCATGTAGATTAGGTTTCGTGCAAATTTCATCTATCTATCTGCAATGGAAGTCGACTTGCGGCCTTCTGAATATGCAGCAAATTAAGACGCATTTTCCAAATTGCGCTGAATGGAGTCACCATAGGATATCCTTAAAATAATGTAAAACAACTGCTAAGAATTTTGCTGTAAAGTTTAGCACAGCATGTGCTGATACATTGATAACACATTGTGTGTACATTTCATCAGACTCTGATATGGTTGAGTGGGAAACTTGCAAAAATTTGTTGATTTGAGGCGGAATGACCCAGACCTGTGGCTTATGTCAAATTGTCAACATACAGCCTTGTAGCTTGGCAGGCTGTCTTTTATGCTGAACAGTTGCTGCTACCAGTGGTCGCAGTCCGTCAGCTTGAGTTCTAGCTTGAATACCTTTACAATGGGTAATTAAAAACCTATTTTGGTTGATTGGATATTTTAAGGATATGCAGTTATTCTTTTAGTTAATCATCACTCCTATTGTATAACTAATATGTTCAATATGAATTTAAACTGTTCAGTTGTTTATGGATACAGTTGGTTAAATTGCACAATTGATTCTTTTTGGTCTTTGTTGATGCCTGTACTGCCGATCATTATCTGTATAAGAGTTTAAACTGTGCAACTGTTTCTGTATAATTTGTATATAACTGTGTATAAATCCTGTAATTTTTTGTTTTTGTTTTTTAGACAACAACTAGTGGGCATCTAAAAGTTTAAGCTGTACGATGGACATGGGCAACCTGCAGAAGATTTCTCAGTTTGTATCACAGACTGGAACATCCCACAAAGTGGCTCAAGAAATCCTCCAAGGTTGAGTAACGTCCAGTTTCTTGATTATAATTATTTTGTGTTAGCATGCAATGTATTGGTCTTATGGTAGTGGCATCTGCTCTGTCTATGCTCTTAGACAGTGGTCAGTTAACTAAACTATGATGTGTATTGTCTTAACAGGATTGTCTTTTTGTAGTTTTTATTGAATTTTGTAATTTCTTCATTTGACGACAGACATGCAGTAGTTTAATGAAATCTACTAAATTTATCAGCACCACGCGTCATATTTTTTCTATCGATAATTTATCATTATAGAAAGTGTCACGTGTCTGATTCAGACAAGGTTAGATACATAGATTGAGTATTCGCATATTACGAATATTAAAATTTTCAAATATTCGCGAATATTAACGAATATTAAAACTGCCAACGAATATTATATTCATAAAATATTATGTTATTTCAAGAAATTCTTTATTCTTGAGCTTTCAAGAAATTCTTTATTCTTAATTCTTATTTTGTTATTTATGAAAATCTTTAACCTTCACTGAATGAATTGTACAAAATTGAGTTAGCCTACGCATAGGCCTGTATCAGTAAGTGACAATAACTTTAATAGATTTAGCCTATTATTAAAAACTTCAAGGTCTCTGCTAGGTCTGGCCAATGTGGCCATGCGGCATTCATATACTATTCGATTCTTAATCTTAGCCACTTTGTTGGACCTCTGACCAACCTACCCAACTGAAAAGAGGCAGAGCCACCATGGTAGTTGTCAAAGTAGCAGCAATAGTAGGCTAAATTATAAATAAACTTTAACTGCTTAAAATAGTAACTGCAAATCGATAAAGTTGTTTTACATAAGTCATGATAAGTGTAGCAGGATGAGTAAATATAAATGCCATCGCAAGAAATAATATTGCCAGATTACAGGCAAAACTTATCCCGTTCTCAGCATAATAAGTGCATCGCATATTTTAATTCAGCCTTGCCCTGAATGCGAGTGAATGTCAAGGAGACATACAGAAACTTAAACTGCTTTACCGGGTAACATTGCAGCTTCGATGGTTCACTTTAATCCGTTAACGAATATTTGCGAATATTTACGAATATTAAAAAATCTTAATATTCACGAATATTTACGAATAGTAAATCCAAAAGTCACGAATACTCAATCTATGGTTAGATATGTGTGAGTATTACATTATCATCATCATCTTCGTTATCTTGAAAAATTAGTAGTTTCAACTGAGGTATTGTCAGATGTCTAATTTTTCACAGGGTCCATTTTTTAAAGTTTAGGTTATCCAAGTTACATCCATATCACACGTCTGAATTGTCAAAGTTCGAAGTGCGGCATGTCAACAAGTCTGATTGCTACGTAGGTTGGTCTGACAAGCACTTAATATTCAACAGATTTACAGACATTGTCATTGAGTCAATCGGGAATTTTTGCATTGCTTTCAATCTACATACTTTATGTAGTGTATTTGACTGTCAGAGAATTATTGTCTGTTATTGTATGTTGAATGTAGAGAATGGTTGGAATGTTGAGAAGGCTGTGAAGGTGTACAAGTACATGTCCCAGGCAGCTGCAGTCCCTCTCGGTGCACAGAAGAACACGGAGAATCTGCAAGCAAACTGGCGTACTACAACAACCGCTCTCCGGCCCAGCACTGCTTCCACGCATCTTCAGTCATCTGTCACAAAGGCATCCAATGACCAGGCTAAGTCGGATGTCATGAACTGTCAAATTTCCAACAACTCACCATCAAACACGCTAAGTACGTCGTTAAGTGTTTGACTGTTACTTGTGATTGATATATATAGATTATATATTTGGATGTGTCTAGAAAATGGTTCTTGCATCTCTTTACATCTAGTTTTGGTTCCAAACAGTAAATCGACATTGTTTTCTTGATAGGGTGGAGATGACATTTTCTTTTATCTCAAGACTTTCTCTGGTTCATTTATTGCCTTGCAATGTCGTGGAGCTGTGAGGTTGTATTTCACATCTGACTGCACTAGCTTACTTTTGATCACATTTTGTCCCTGTTTGTGTTTTAATATGATGACTCTTACAATGATTTGGTTTGAGTAGTCCTTTTACATGGTTTAGTTTAAAAGATGCAGTCCACTGGTTGGTGGAATTTATGATCTATGGCGGTTTGTGCAGAATCAGTTTTGTGAAAGAGATAAGACTGCAGTATGTAATCCTTCATCATTCATACAGGGATAAGTTAATTTGTGCTGCAAGCATTTGAATAGTTTGTTCAATCAATGATTGAAGCTATTCTGCATGGTCATTGTTTGAGTGATTTTCTTTAAGTGGCACTGCCTTGACTTTGCGTGAATGCTTAAATTGCATTCTTCTTCTTTCCTTTCAGGCTAGAATTATTCCTTCTGGCATGGGGTCTGCCACTTGGATCCTTCTCCTTCACTTGTCTCTGATATATAATTATACATGTAGGCTACCTTCGCTTGCATGATTCTTTTGACACAGCTACCCACACCCTCCTCTTTTCTCATTACGTGTCCATACCACCGCAGCCTGGTCTCACGTGCTTTGTCAGTGATGCATACCACACCGAGCTTCTTCCTGATGTCCTCGCTTCGTTTCATGTCTTTCAGTGATATTCCAAGCATCCATCGCAGCATTCTCATCTCTGTTCTTTCCAGCAAACTCTCGTCCCTTTTCGTTAATGCCCAGGCCTCTGCTCCATATAGCATTACTGGCCTTACCATTGTTTTGTAGATTTTTCCCTTGAGGTGAGTCGGCATTTTAAAGTTTAAATGCTTTTGCATTGGGCATGTGTAATGATATTTTACCGAAAATCTCTGATTAAAATGACTGTCAGACTGATCACTGTAGTCTATAACAGGATTTCATAGATCGTCCCAATCGTTCTGTGCGCATAATTCTTCTACAGATCGGCGTATTAAGCGAGGTATTTCAACGACTGCGAATGATGCTCAGATCATCAGCATAGCACGCGACATGCTGCAGACGGTTCAAGAAGGTGAATCAAACTGCATCCAGGGTTTCATCGACACACCTGAGTACACCTTCATTCTGCCAGACATCGGACATTACCCAGACGACTTCAAGGCTTTCCTCAACAAGGATCTTATAGAAACATCAACACTCGTCTCCTTGGAGCAAGCCGGTCAGTTGGAGCATTTTCTACGCTGAATTTCTGTAGTCAGTGGATCTGGTTGCTAGACTTTGCATTGGCTTATTGTTTAGATGACGTTTGATTTTTTAACTGATTTTTAAAATTTCATGTAATGTGACAGCAGGAGGCTTCACAGGAGATGTAGAATAGTGCGACTCTGGTGACATGAACAACGTTGTACGTGACAGATACATAGGAAATTACCACGGTGGCAAACAGTATTAAGTGATTGCTTCAAGTGCTAACAGCTGATATGAACTGTACTGTAAATTGATAAATGTGTACAGTACTACTCAGCCTTAAAATGTCATTAACGACTGCACACTTCCACTCTTCCCTTGTAATATTTCAATGGGTAAGCATGTTGGTTGAATGTATCTTGAAATTGACACGAAGCAGCTGGTTTTTGTGATATTCATAATATGCTTTTAATCATTTCGAGTGCAGAAAATTTGTCACAAACAGCTGATTTACCAATTTTTACACTGACACAATATGCAGCTATGAAACGAAATGTGTATGCGTACTACTGGTGTAAACAACTGTAACGGAAATTATTGAAACACTTCAAGATTGTCTAAGTGAGATGCATAAATTCAAATTTATAGTCTTGACGTTCGTTTGGTAAAATATAGATGTACTCAAACAAAGTCTTGATTGATGAATCAAACATTTCTTTAGTGCTAGTGAAATTAGGTCAATGGTTGCCTGAAAGCAGCAAAACTTATATTAAAGCCTGGGATTTCATTAGATATTATGACTTTTAAAAACTAATTGCGCTTGAAAAAGATCTAGCAAGCCCAAAGACTAATATGAGAGTAGCTGTTAAGAATTTCTACTCTTTTCTACTTGACTGAAAATTTGTGTTTTGTACATGTTTTGAAGATGTGAGCATATTTAAAAATTTGGCCGAGACTATGATCCACAAGATCACAGTCATCAATACGTTGATATTAAGTCTGTGTGCCTACATATTAGTACATAATGATAATTAATGTATGCTGTTCACATGCAAGAGATGTATAATGTTAACGTGGGTCTATTTAAATCCATGCAGCACATCCAACATGACT
Organism: Lumbricus terrestris; assembly: GCA_949752735.1. NCBI lineage: Eukaryota > Metazoa > Annelida > Clitellata > Crassiclitellata > Lumbricidae > Lumbricus > Lumbricus terrestris. The sequence continues at coordinate 39,701,756 of OX457040.1, forward strand.
GAAACATATGTAGCGATCTGATTGTTGTGGTGCCGCTTCTTTGCTTGCAGTTAAGATATACCATGCATTACTATTGCTTCATTTGTGAGTGGGGGCAGTAATACATGATTCTCATTAAGTCAGAACAGATTTGCCACTTTGCGAAGTGTGTTGCCACTCATAAGAAGATTGTATGATGCTGCTGAGAAGTTTTCTTCTCACTTCAAATGTAAGCTAACGAAAGCAATTAACAAATGGGAAAAGGATTAAACTGCCTGAAAGAGTATATATGCACATTTAAGTGATACCTAGATAAAAAAAAGGTAGGTTGTTGGACTACAGATAACATAGATGATTACCCGATGCTTTGAGGCATTACTAAATTCTGACACATTGACCAGTGTCACTTTTCGACATTGCTTGCATTGAAGGATGTTGTCAAAGACTTTCTTAGCAATTATAAGGCAAAACCATGTTTACTTCATGTTGCAAACTCTTTAAGATCGTGAAGTTCAATATGTGTCTGAAAGGATACATTTAAAAAATTCATTTATGGATTATATATCCCAGCCGATCTCTATATTGTTGTTGATGAACACGATGACAAATTCATCGAGACATAGCCGACATGAAAATGATTCCAGGGCAAGGTAGAGTTGCAGTACACTGTCTGACTATTGCTGAGCATTGATTTGAAAGGCTCCTGACATTGATTATAAATGCAAATGAGATGCAAAACATACTTTTTATACTCTGTTCCTTTGACAATCCAAGCGCAATAGCGCATTGCACCTGAAAGAGTTGACCTATTTCCACGTGTAACAAAGTGTATTTTTCTCAGACACCTGCAGTAAAAGAAATTATAATAGCATCCCATATGGTAAATTCGACGAAGAACATAAAATTTGTTGTAAAACAGAAATTGGCTAAGCTCATTTTCCAGTGCTGACACTATTGCTTCTTTCAACATATTGATTCCGGTTTAGCACTCTTCCGATGAGCTGCATTGATTTCCCAAGCACTTTTAGCGCACCCTCATCATCGAAGTGCCAAGAAGGTTGTCTTCTTTCTGGACAGTTTTTGTCAAAATTGTCTATCCATTTAGTCTGTTTGGATTACTGGATGCATTGGGAGAAGATGATTCATTGACTGATCATCTGGCTACTTAGTTTCATGAAGAGCTTTGAAGGTTTTGTAATTTTAATCATGAGCAGGTTTTACACAAGTAGGCTTATATTTTACCAATTCGATATGTATTATGTGTTTTTGTGTGTGTATGTGCGTGTGCACGTGTGTGTGTGCCTGCATCCTGCAGGTCTGTATGTGCATTGTCTATTATATTGAATTTATTTATACATTTGAGTAGTGCCACTTAGGAGCCTTTGAAGTGTTGGCACAACTTACAGTGATATGAGCCTCTTAGCATTGCTTGAAGGGTCATTTAGCCCTTTAGGTGCAACACATAACATTGGCAATGCAGCAATAAGAAGACAATGCTCAGTCTCTTTGGAGATTTACTATTCCTTCTTTGTTTCAATTCAAAATTGTTTATTGAACAGGCATTACCAGTTCAAACAATTGGTGTATGACAATTGCGCATTTAAGAGCATCGTAGGGACACAACAGGAAGACCAAAAAGGGACGAAATGAAAGTAGAATGGCAAATCGTTGACATGGTATAAAGAAATTTATTATTTTCTGTCTTGTGATCAAACTTCTCACTGGTTTTCTGTCTAACTTCTGATATAATTATTCTTACGGAAGCTCTTTTGGTCAGCAATTAATCTCATCAAAGCAGTGACTAAGTTTGTGCTGTGGTGATTTTTTTATATCGTGATATCTTTCTAGGTCGTCTGAACTGGTGGGCGGATGCTGGTGCCTGCCAGCGATTGTTGCCATTGGCAACGACCGGTGATGGCAACTGTCTTCTTCATGCTGCTTCTCTAGGTACTTCATGACTATGCTATTGAATAATTATGTATCAAACGGTTTTTGTGACGATCGATTGAACTCAAGTGTCGTTAGAAATGTCGTTAGAATTTATGAATATTGAACCACTTAATTGTTTGATTGTCTCATATTTTTTTAGATATATATGCAAATTTAAAGTGATGGAATAGTTTATCATCATTTTTGTCTTTCTACAATCTGTCAATGTTTTGAATAATATATGTTGCTAAAGAAACTTAATATAAATAACTAAATGTTGCTAAAAATCTAGTTGTGTCAGCCAAAATTACTGCTTGTAAAGCTTTCATTATCATTTGAAAAGTTCTAAGAATCATTTGTATGAATGCTCTTTACGGTACTGTACAGGTGGTCCTGCTTCATGCTACAGATGCTTGAAATCCTTTAAAGTTAATGTTTCTTCCAACTCCGAATCTCCAAATATTAATCTTCAGATCTTGTTTTCGTTCGTCCTTTCCACTGTAAAACATACTTGTAAATCAAAACAGATTACAAACTTCCCGGTCTAATTTCTCTCTTACTTATTAGCTTAATTAACTTCGAATTTATTTTCTTCGACGAATGCTATTTCCATAGCTTCCAGTCGCTATAGTAGTGTATGTTGCACTTCGTGTCTGCAGCTTGTACAAAAAGTTTGGCAACGTCACATTCTTGCATTTGTGGCATGCAAACAATTATTGACAGACAAACATGTTTGCATACGTTTGTTGCACTTCAGGCTAAAGCCTGTTGTTTGGTGTTTTCTGTTCAGGTAAAGCATGCATATCTATGTTGAATGGGGCCCTTGAGGCTATGGTGCTGAAGAAGATTTTCAAGCAGATGTACATAGAGACATGGCAGTAGCAGAGAATCTTAGAGATTTACTGTTGTTCTGTTGTTAACGATAGTTTGGTTTTGACAGCCTTGTGGGGATTTCATGATCGGTTGTTAACACTTCGCAAGGCGCTGTGCCAGACAATGACAAGCAGCAGTGTCAAAGCAGCTTTCTTTCGACGCTGGCGATGGCACCAGACTCAGATTAACAAACAGGTTTGTTTTTCTACGTCGACTAACTGTTCATCAACGGAGAGATGCAGAGCTCTGTTTTGATCTTTAGGAAACCTCATTTTCTGTTTTTGTTGAAAGATTAGCTTTTATTTTTTCATTTTTTTCTTGTGAGAATGTCAAGTAGTTAAATATGTGACAATAAGGCATAACATTTATTTCACATGTTTGAAGCACTTTATTCGTTCTATCTAATTGATTTAGATAAATGGTGAGGAGCAGAGAGTGTTTATGTTGAGTTGTCTTGAAATATTCATATTGTTTTTTTGTTCTATTGGTGATTTACACAACTGGTCAGAAGTCATTGACATGTAGGAAATACAGTGTTAAGTTTAATGCTAAAATTAATTTAGTTCAGCGTTTAATGAAATTCTGTTTAAATAACATATTTATTGCCCTGAAATGTGACAGGGTTTAAGAGAACTTTGGTTTTTGTGCAGATGAACTCTTAGGCTGCATTGAAAACTGCGCAAAGAGGTTCTATGTTCTATGTATATATTTAAGATGACTAAGATAATATGTCAGATTTTTAAAATCCATTTGTCTAAAATATTATCGTAAAATATCCCCATCTCTTATACATGGTCTTATGAAGTGCATCTGAGAAGCAGCTGCTGCTAAAGTGATTGATGGTGAAATCAACAGTTCATTCACTTTTCAGTTGTGTTTTGCCTTTTATTTCTAGTCAGGGCTTATCTACAGTGAGCAGGAATGGCTAGAGGAATGGAATAACTTGGCCAAACTAGCTTCAGCTCAACCACGCATTCATCCTGTGGCTGCCCCTCCTCCGTCCACTGGAAGACACAGTCCAGCTACAAACAGGTCAGTCAGTCAGTTAGTCAGTCAGTCAGTCAGTCAGTCAGTTAGTCAGTCAGTCAGTTAGTCAGATGATGCATGGATGGCTCATTAGCCTTCTGGTAAATTTACAAGTCAGACTTGAAACAGAAGTGGAAGCTTTTCTTTTAAAATAAAACTATTGCTGCTGACTGGATGGTGCTTGTTATAAATCTGACTAAAGTGTGGAAATATGAGGTTGAAGGCTACTCAGTCACTGCTTGTGATTGAGCAGCCATCTACCATTAGGTAAACTACGAGGAACTATTAAAAACTCACCAATTGCCTTATGGAGTTTTGATAGTCAACAGGCCTTAAAGGCAGCAGGCATGAGTCACATGATGAGTGGTGTTGTTTTTTAGAGCTTAAGATAAAACTAATGCAGTGATCTATTTCTTTAAATTCCTTTGAAGGGGAATTCCATCCAAGGGAATGAAGAATAGACAAAAGAAGATGTGATTGGACCGCCAAGTGACTGATCCAAATCTATCCAGATGATGACTGTGTTGATAGTATTCATGTGTTTTGTCCTTGACAGAAATGATAATGCACATCATCAGCTGTTACTAGTTGAAAAAACTATTTGTATGGAAGGTGAAGTCAGGAAGACCTAAATTTCTTCTTTAAGGTGCTGTTACTAGTTGAAAAAACTATTTGTATGGAAGGTGAAGTCAGGAAGACCTAAATTTCTTCTTTAAGGTGCTATCATAGGCACTGCCATGGTGCGAATGAAACACGGTGTGTAATTCTGAATGTGTGTAGCCATTCGTAATGCTGATTATCAGCTTAATGCCGTGGTGAGTTTAGAGTTGAAAGCAGAACTGTGCAGGCGTCGTACGAATGACTCTGTCTTCTGTTACAGCAGCAAATGTTCTTCTGAGGAGAGAGAGTCCGCCGACGAAGAGACCGAGGTGCTGTACGAAAGCCTCGAGGAGCTGCACGTCTTTGTGCTGGCACATGTTCTCAGGCGAACAATCATCATCATCGCCGACACGATCCTCAAAGATTCAAACGGCGAGGCACTGGCTCCCATATCGTTCGGCGGCATCTACATGCCGCTGGAGTGCGACGCCAACGAATGCCACCGGTCTCCTTTGCTTCTCACCTACGACGCCGCGCACTTCTCGGCTCTGGTTCCGATGGAGGATCCCACCGACTGTGCGTCGTCGGAATCCATCCAACTGGCAGGTAAACAATCGGTGGAACGTCGTTGTGTTGCTTTCGATGAAATCGTCGCAATAAAATTCGAACCCGACAGTGTTGGCCGCAAGCAGATGCATTCTTCTGCACTATATTTTATCATGTATCGTTAATCCTGATTACTTGCATTAGCTTTGTTGATCTGTCTGTTTTCTTCTCATCAAACTTGACTCGCTATGTAGGGCCGTGAAAATTTTGGTGAGATGCCTGGGTGCAGTCTAAATGGGTGCACAAAAGCACATCAGTTCGTCAGTGGGTAAATACTCCCAATGGACTCATAAAACAGTTGCATTTATTATGCAGTGCATACACAACTGTGACTGGTTGCTTTCTATCCTTTGAATCACTACCAGTCACTGCATTGTACATGCCACCCTTAGATTCATGCACATTGTGTTCATGAATTTTGATTTTCTTGACCTAATGTGAATAAACATTAATATTGGATCTGTATCAAATATTTTTTTGGCTGTGGCCCCATATAGTGCTTCGAATAGTTTTTTGTATTCGACCAAATAGTTTTTTTAATCAAATATGAATGGTTAAAGTGCTACATAAATTTCAGCAATTATCAATAAATACACTCTACTTGTCTACTTGAATACACTTAATGACAATGGATCTGATTTATTAAATTGAAACGACTACAATAACAGATTTGTGGCAGTCAGCGAGACCTGTTCTAAAGACAAAGGTCAGTAAGTGCATAATGTGATGCCAGCAAAAATTATGCTGACCAAAGTGAGGCATATTATTATTTATTCATGCATGTTCCCTTAGGCTTTAAAGTTAGTCATCAGTGGCTTGCAGACCAGATACTCCTGGCGGACTAGGCTAGACCAGGGGCTCTCAAACTGTGGTACGCATACCGCAGGGGTACGCGTACCACATAACTCCGATAAGGGGTACGCGAAACAAATTCCAGAAATATAAAATAATTTTCTTTGAGTTTATAAACTTTTGTCCATCTTTCTTTGATTAACAATGATTTTTAACGTTGTAACATATAACAGCATCTTCATTTCTTTCTTTCACAACATACGATTAAAAAGTTCTTCACAGTGAAATATGCATTTTAATTGCCTTAAGTTTGCTGATTTAGAAAATATATGCTTTATTATACTTAAGTGTGACCATTGTTGCAGTATTGTTATTCTACCATAGGTACTGGTCATCAATTTCCTAGATATCCCAAAAAACAATTCAGGTGGGAATGGGTTAAAGCAATCTTTGATAGATCTGCCACTGATCCGACCAAACACACATCAGCTTCACAGACATGTGTCAGCTATACATAATTAGGCAATTTTCAGTATGTTTAAGGCATTATAGTTTTTTGGCCAGAATTCGGGTATTCATTTATTTTATAACGTGTGTGCAACCGTTCAAATGGGTATCCAGGTCGATCGAGGGTCCATTTGCAGCCCTACTCAGTAGTACTCACTGCACGAATGCATCATACATGAAATGACATTTGGGATTGTGTAGCTTTAGAGATTAGTGCGACTGTGTGTCTGAATTAAATTGTGATTTGATTTGTTCTTCAGCCGCAGTACCACTGGTTGACGCAGAGTTTGAGCTCTTGCCTCTTCATTTCATGGTCGACCCCGGCGCTCAGTACCAGTGGAATCGAGGCGGTGACGACGAGGAAGACGACGAAGACGCAGATCTCAAGATGGCGGAGATGAGTCTAACGGACCGACTGAATCTGCTTCAGAAGTACATGGACATCGAACAGATTCCGTTGCCGTTCAGCGAACCGACGTTGAATGGAACAAGTGATAAATCGCCACCACCACCTGGAGGAGGCGAAGACACGTACAACGGCAACAGCCACTCCGATTCCATCGGTCGAACGATGTCCCTCGAGTCGGAGGAGGACAGCAGCCTGAGCACGAGCAACGGAAAGGAGAAGACGGTCGTCACGAACGGTAAGGACCGGTGCTCGTCGAACGGTGGAAAGGGGACGGGGGACGACGAGGAGAGCGACGTCGTCGCCGTCGCCACCGTCGGATGGGACAAGAAGAAGAAGGACAGAAGCAAGCTGAGGAACTTCGTCCGGTCGGTCGGAACGCTTCGGAGAACGCTCAGCAGAACGTTCAGCCGGAACTTCTGCGCGTCGGCGAAGTCCGGCCGACGGTCGGACGTGAAGTCGGAGGTGCTGGAGAAGCAGCAGAACAGTAAGTGCACGACGGCGCAGTCCGTTTCTCCGACAACGACGACGGCAACCAACGCAACGGCCATGACAACGAAAGCGGTCGTCAGCGTTGTCGAGTGGAAGGGACGCGATAAGCTGCTGTGCGCGAGACTGCTGCACAAACGACTCGACTTTCAGGAGGAAATGATCGTCAACTATCTGAAGTCGGCCGCCGAGCGATTCCAGCAGGAGAAGGACGTACTTCGGCAGCAGGATGCGGAACTGCGCCATCTGACCGAACGCCGGCGACAGGAGCTGGAGCTTGTGCAGTGCGTGAACGCGGGATGCGAGGGAAAGGCGTCCGCTGCCACCTGCTACCTGTGTCAGGAATGCTTTGAACGACAGAAGCAGGAAGAGTTCGATATGAAAATGATGCGTGGCAACAGTCCGTCATCCTCTTCTGCCAACCAGGCTCCAAAGGTTGACCGGGTTGACAGTGGACCGTCTCTGCCGCATTACGTGCCACCCGGGGGAATACCGCACGCCCAGAAACATTCAGCCAACGGTCGGCCGCACGAAACCATTTCGTACAGTGGCAAATCAAAGGGGTACGTTATGCCAAACAAGAATACGAGTATACTTCGCAGCCGGTCGCAGGAGGAGGCCATTAGGAATTCTGTGACGACCAGTGGAGGAGGAGGAGGCGGTGGAGGAGGAGTAGTGGGAAGCAGGAGTACTGTCATGAACAACGCTAGGCCCAGTTCAGGCACCACACCTCCGAACTACGCAACGGAAGTTTCGCATCTCTTGTTTTACGATACGCAGCAGCAGCAGGACAGCAGCTGTAAGACGCAGATGACGCGGTCGTCCACGATTCCTGCAGGGACGGCCGTCATCGTCAACAATCTCTACCAGTCGGACAACGAAGCGCTGAAAAAGGCCGCCAATTCTAGCGCCGGTCCAAACATTAATCTGAATTGTGATTGGGAGAACGTGAGCGGTGGCGATCCACTCAAATTCACGCAGCTGGGCGACATTTCGAATGCAAACATGGTCAACGCGTGTCCAGAGAACGATCATGAATTCATCGTCAGTCCGTGGGTGTCGCGCGACAACCTGGCGACGATGTCAGTTCAGCAGAAATGCCAGACGTCCGGCTGTGACTATTACGGAACGGAGGCGACGGAGCTGCTCTGTTCCGCCTGCTTCCGGGAGAAAGCGAACCGTCGCAACGCATCGCTCGTTTCCAATAAGGTCGTCCGGTGACGGTGTTGTCAAACGCTGGAGATGATGGGCAAGAGTTTTAGTCGTGCCTGCTCCTCGGAATATGTTCAGTATGCTCGTTAGTTCCCGTTTTGTGTGGGAATTGAGTTATTTCTATCATCATCAGCATCATCATTCTTGGATAGTGATTAACGTTTATCTTGAGTTTCTCTTTGTTAGTATTATTATCAGCATCGTCGTCGTCACCGCCAGTGGATGCATATTGACCATGCAATAACATTTGGGCAGATGCAGCAGTGTGTGTGTGTGTGTGTGTGTTAGAAAGAAGCTGAGAAGGGCATTTGATTCTGTTTGTTTCTTTTAGTGTAACATGAGATTATAGTGCTCTTTATGTGGAGCTTTTTGGTTGGCTGTCTGCAGAGACATCGGAGTATTTTGACAGTAACGTGGGAAGCAAATATTCTCTGATGTGTTCATCACGATAAAGTCTTTTTTGGATATTTGATGTGTGCAGTTACCCACTTCTCCTTCGTGCAGTCTCATTCATTTTAGTTTTCACCCGATGATCTGTTTGCTCTCAGATTTGGTTTCATGTTTGCATGTAGCCTAATTGATGAATGGCTAAGTAGGTGTACGTAGGATTTTCGTTACATATATGCGAGGAGATATTTCGAATTGGGGGCAATTAGTCCTGAATTTTCGTATTTGCCCGAATATGTTGGAGCTTGACAATTCTATGACTGAATATACGAGTTTGACCAGTTGTGAAATTTTTTAGCCCTGACTTGCAAATATTTTATGTTGACCATCTTTATGAATTTTATTCCAAAATGGAATGTGACAGGTTGCCTGAGAACATATCTTGTCCCAAATAAATTATGTGTTTACATGACCTAGAGATCTTTTACCACTTATCTTTTATGTTTCAATTTAGTCTTGAATTCGGTTGAGTTTTGATTTTGATGATCTTTAAACCTACGATATGTGTAGGCTTATTTTAACCATCTGTTTTCGCGTGACTATTTCAAAGAGATGGAGAGATGAAAACATTGGTGTCACTGTGTTCGCATCTCTCTTTCTAGTCCTAGATGCTCTTGCCTCGCATTGCGCTGAACATGAGATGTTAAGTCGCAGATAGAAGCTTCTTTGCCAAAAAGATGCTGCATTTCGAAGACTATTTTCGCAGGTAAAGTCGCCTGACTTTGTAATCGTCGATTTATGTCGTTTCTGTTTTATGGACTTGTGACTCTGCTATTCTGCATTATTTTCTTTTTCAGAAATTAGTTTACTGTGGTTTCTTGTAATGCTCATTTGCTACTTTTTATTCTTTTCAATTTTCATTCTATCTTTCGTATGTTTTGATTTTTCAGTTAAGCAAGGTCATAATGGTTTCATTGGCGAAATGTTCCTACCGGTAGCCTGAATTTCGTTTATTTAGCAGCATAGCTCATTTTGCCCTTTTCATTTGTAGGCTGGCAGAGTTTCAAGCATTTTTTAACATTATGCTGCAGGTGCTAATCTTCAATAGGCCTTGCCTGACAAACTTCCTTTCCCTGAGCTTCATATCATGTACCCTGTCCTTTTTATTTCAAGGCCTGCTGGATAATTGAGCCTGCATGAAAGACCAGCATTGTCAGTAATTTGAAGATAAAATTAGAGCTCGTTCAGTTTCTTCTAGATATTGGTGTCCGACTGGAATTTTTTAATATTTTTTACTCTTGCGAACTATTTCTTTGTGAAATGCTTAGACTGTTGTGCAACTTGACATTCGATGTGAAAAAAGGCAACTAAGATAATTGACTAACTTGTGTAGATGCAATGATTATTCAGACTTCTGTTTTCTTCTGCATTTCTTTCTTCATCTATACAGGAAGTCGTGATTTTCAGTGTAATGTATTGATCAGCTAACAAACGTGTGTATTGCCTAGTGCGCTGAAATTAGTAATATAAAGTAAGCGTGGTGCTGATGTATGCGAATGAAGTAGATTTCTGTTTGAGTGTCGATGATTTGGTCATTTGTAATGTAAATCAGATTTAGTCAAGTTGGCTAGCATAGAGCAGCCTGGTAGCCTGTGTTGCAAAAGACAGTGTACGCTGAGTGATAGTGTGCTCTGCTATTGACGACTTTTCTATCCTAGACAACGTTTTGCATTTTATTTATTTGCTTTTATATCATAATTTGTGCTTGAGTAGCAGAGGATTAACCCAGGTTTGGTTTGTTTGCTATCGTTCTGGTTCAAAGCAGTTGAACGTTGAAAATGCTACGTCTTCGCAGAGTTCTTTGCTTTATGATACTAGTCTTGAGTTATTGTAAATAGATTTGGGCAGATTTCTGCTGCCTCTTGTATGTGCAAATGTACTGTACTGGTTTTGCATACGTTGTATATAGTGTACAGATGAAGTCATGCTTAGATCTAGCATTTCCTGCTACTTTTTCATTCAAGTACTATGCGTAAATGCGTTGTATAGTTCAAAGTTGCAGCACCTTATTGCGTCTACATGTTTCCATTTACGTCAGTAGCTTAAATCCTGCATGTTTTATAAAGCGAACACTTGATGAGTTTCTTCGTGTTATTGTTTTCTCCTACCATATCAGATATTGGGATTTATTACGAACAGCTGTTAGCTGCTGTTTCAGACATTAATGAATGGTATCGGTGTGTTAATGTGACTAAAGAAAAAAAAATAGATGAGAGATTTTGTTACATCTTTTCTTTTTTGAGTCTTTTGATCTAAATCTGTCTTGGTTTCGTAGCAGCTGTATATTTATGATTTCAATTCATATTTATCGTCGGTCTTTAATAAATTATTTCCTTGATTGACAGTTACAGTGACTGGTCTTCTGTGATCTATTTGCCATTTAAAAAGAAAATGAACTGATCTCGGTGAATGTTGTTGAGCGATTCAACACGGTGGAGGAAAGGGTGGGCAGCATGTTAATTAAAACACACTGCACTTTCGGGGTTACTTAATTTATAGATGATGGATTTTTAATCAGCTGTGGTAATATTGTGGTCTTGAAAAAATCAAATGATTTACAGATGAATCTGTGGCACAGGATGTTGACTTCAGTTTATGGTTGTATGCCAACGATCCAGTCTTCAAAACAGGAACAGTTTGGCTGTCTAACGTTTATCCTTATATGTAGCAGACTAGCAGCCGTTTGACACAGATTGGACAGCTTTAAAGAGAAATGTAATTTAAAAAAAGTTAATTTGCAGCAATGATATTGTTGCAGTTCAGAAATGGCATAATTCCATGATAGGAGTAGGATTCTGAATTAGAAGATTCTGTTAGTGTTGTTTGTTGGTCTTGAGATTGGCAAAAGATGTAATAAATTAGGAGGTCGGTAGGTGTTGTGTTTCTGTGGTCGTTTTCTTCTTCTGATTTATAAAAGTGCTCTTCATCAATAAATAAACTCTGATGTTTGGGTACAATTTAAGATCTTTGAATCACATGAGTTTAGAAATGATGTTGTGAGACATGGCAAACTACAGTACTTAGTACTTCCCCCAACCTATCATAATGTGCTTTCTTAGAGAAGGACTATGACAGTGAGTAATTGTTCAGCAGATTGTTTAATACATGGTCAAGATGGTGATATTTACTGTGAACATTAACACCACTTGCTCTTGCATTTCTCAAGCTGTTTCTGGCCTGGATATTAATCCCTTTTCCAGCCAGCCGGCATATAATCGCTATAAAATCGACGATTATAATCGGGGTTGCCGGTAAAGGGGTTAATTGACTGGTCTATTAATTAACTAACGAGAAATAGACACTTTTGTAGCACCACATTTGTTTCAAATCCTAAACAAGTATTTAAAAGTGAAATACCATAAACAAATATTTGTGCAAATATTGATTAATTAGGCTGTTGGATTTAAATTTTTAATTATTCATGTGGTGTGAATTAGAAGTTACTAATTAATGGCAAGACTGAATTAAATCTTTTTCATCCAAGCTAATTTCATTCTGTTTGTCTTGTGGCTTGCTACCTGTTCTTTATGCCAGAAACATTCATTTAGATGTCAATCAAAAATGGATGTCAATTAAATGCTTACTGAATGATGTACAATTGGAAATGCAAGTTATGTTAGAATTTCGCTCCAACAAAGAAGAAGCTGTGTAATGTAATCTTGTGTGTGTCTAAGTTTCTCTGTGCAGTTGGTGGAGGTTTTGCCGCTTTTCTGTCTGCATTTCAACTTAAGTAAACTAAGAACTGTGCTCGTCGATCTACTACTTATTAAATATGCAGTTAAAGGTGACACAATGCCGCATTGGACTATAATATCTACGTCTGGTTTGAAAGTCGTGTGACAGGTGAGGTAGGCGACAGTGGCTTGCAGTGTGGAACTGTGGAAACTCTTGATGCATTAATTTCAGAAATGAGTGCAGGTGTGAGCTGAGAGCAGGTACCGTTCCACATTTTCGTTTACATCTAAAAACCCAGAAATTTCTTCATAGGAAATAGACGAGTTATTTTGCTGTGTGACGAAGACTGGTTTAATGTGTAAGCTGTTCATTTTGCCGGCCTGCATAGAGAACGTCGTTTCCTCTTGAGTGTCATTTACTTTTACATCTACATGTAGGTATAATAGTGGACACTATACTACAGCTTAATTTGCTAGGCAAGATGATAGCAGTGGTAGCAAGGGGCAGGGAGTGTGGTTTAGACTTGAGAGGGCTGGCTGTGTCTTGGCTCCCAATGATGCTTCTGTGTAATTTTTGCAGTACTACTATGTGCCTTTGGCAGTACATCTCTTCCTTTTTCTGTAATGTACGACCCGATGCGGATTATCTGTGTCCATATACAGGCTCTGATTTAGCTAATGATTTCAGTCGCAAAGTGTTTGTGGGAAATCTTTGGAAAGTTATCTTATGGTGCCGCAGTAAATAGGGTTTTTTCAGAAGTTGTGCAACACATTGTATGACTTAGAGTCTCAATAAACAGTAATCTGAAAGTTAGGACAGGCAATTGTCATGCATGAGTTGCTGTTTCGAAGGCAAGTTAAGCGTTTTAGTGTAAACCTAAGATTTCTTCAATGTAGGCTATACGACGACGACGTTGTTTATTTCCGTTTCATCTGTTCTTTCGTATATCACCAAAATGTCCACGGTGATTATTGAGCATTTATTTGACAGTTGATCTGTTTGCTGTTAATGACCTTTTGTAAGAAGGTCGCTGAAAGTACTCTTATCCGTCTGTACAACTTTAATCCTGTTTTCACCAGTAACTTTGATTATGAATGCTTTTCACCTCTATTGCGGTATTCTGCGTCTTGTTAAGTGTGTATATATAATGAGCATTTCTTGCCGCGACAAACGCAGCTTGTTTCGCACTTTTATTGAAGAATAAAAAAACATGCACATGGCACATGCCTAGATTTATATTAAATCAATAATAAGATGATCTGATGGTCGGTCTGTGTGTGATGGTGAATGCTGGCGAGTACTGTGAGAGCATGAAACCGTCTTTAGAATAGAATAGACAGTATAGTTCTCAAATTGGGGGGACAGTTTGGCTTTTTGCCGTTGTGGCCCAATGCCATTGGTGAACAATGGCAATATTTTCCCAGTCAGTGAGAGGTTACTTAACCCTTTACCCGTTCATTTTTAAATTTTAAGCCCGTTTTCAGCGGATATTCTCGGGGCAAACGCGTAAAGGATTAACAGAGTGTGAGAGGTTAGAGCTTGTGATTGGGTATACTGGCGAGTTTCTTTGACTTGAGTTTTGAACAGGGTTACTTTGCCAATGGTAAATGCTGTTGAGTGTGGATATTAATCCTTTACCCGTTCATTTTTAAATTTTAAGCCCGTTTTCAGCGGATATTCTCGGGGCAAACGCGTAAAGGATTAACAGAGTGTGAGAGGTTAGAGCTTGTGATTGGGTATACTGGCGAGTTTCTTTGACTTGAGTTTTGAACAGGGTTACTTTGCCAATGGTAAATGCTGTTGAGTGTGGATATTAATCCTTTACCCGTTCATTTTTAAATTTTAAGCCCGTTTTCAGCGGATATTCTCGGGGCAAACGGGTAAAGGATTAATTCAGGCACGCGCGTCATCGTCTGCATACGAGAGTCAACGGACGACTCGTATGAGATGAGCAATCGAGCATATGCTGGTGATGTGAGCAATCGAGCATATGCTGGTGATGTGAGCAATCGAGCATATGCTGGTGATGTGAGCAATCGAGCATATGCTGGTGATGTGAGCAATCGAGCATATGCTGGTGATGTGATGCCATCGTCATAATATGCTCTTCTCTTAGCTCTTAAATTTATCTGCTGAATTGATACCAGCTGTTTCAGTTGCATGTTAAATTGCGGCTAATCTGGGGCTGTTCAAGTTTCAGGAAGGTTTGCCATACACGTTGGTTCAATGTGTGTGAGGTCACTCGGTACTAGTGCAACAATAAAATATAACCACTGGGTTTATCTGTATATTTGGCAAAGACATTGTAGCTCGATAACCGAAGAGTCAGCATTTAAACATTGCCTTTATATCTTTGCCTGTATGAGTCAAGGTATCACTCCTGGTTTAAAGGACTCCAGATGCTGGCTACTAATAAAGTAATCTTTGTTTACTTTCAAACTGACATACACCACGTTTGATTTCAATTCATACTATAAATTGATCACAAGTTATTACAAGAGTCGGATTTAAATGTTTGGCAGCCATGCAAGGCGCTCATAACGTTATACAGCTCTGTTTGCCAACACCATCTACCGAATAGAAGGTTGAATCGAACATTGGTAGGGTAGTGGTAAGTGATCCCGCATCCGTGTGTCTTTCGTGCCAGAGTATTACCATTACCCTAAATCCCTTCTCTTATGGTGTCATGCGCTTGGCCTTCCAAGGGTGGTTTGGATGTTTGGAGGTTACGATGCTCCGGATTGGCTAACATGTGGGTTTAGATTTTACAAAACTTCGGAGATCCGACATCTCTGATTGAGCCATTGAAGAAATGGCACAATCGGTGTTTGAGGTAAATTAGCTCACAGTGTGCAGGCTACAATTAGACACATCTAGGGATCAGTGCATATAAAGAGTGTAAATAAGTCTTCTCCCTGGTCGTCGCATCTTCCCATATACATAGCGTACGGTCTGAGTAGGCCTACTCGTTATGGCTGAGTTGGAAGTTAATGCGAGAGTAACTTTATAACTAATGACTATAGCCTCTTAACTTCTTAAGTAGGCCTATGGCAAGAAACATTGACACCGTAACGTTAAGTCGGCCTATAATCCCTATGTATAAGTAAAAATTACCTTTTAGTTTTATGCGGTCAGTCCATTCAGAATGGCACTATTAGCCTACATCTATAGGCTGATAGTCTGGATGTTTGGACCTTCGCTATTTTTGCATGAACACAATCTTTACAAAACTGTTGTAAGTCGCTGTAAGTTAACATTTTAAGGCTAATCAACAGTTTGTTAATGAATAGTATATTCTTCGTCTTCATATCTATTTTTCGTCTTGTATCAGAACGGTTTCTAAATTAAATATTAAGGCAGCGCCGCGGCATTGTCACAAAGTAGCCCTCTGCCGTGACCCTCGGAATTAGATTCAGACGGTCGAGCCTCTGCTCGGCGGAATCTTTTAGGCCTACGTCTTTTAATTAACAAGTTGCCTAACGCACATTACGTCATAATGCACTTCTTTACATACAAATGACGTACGTAAGCTATATGGTTCAGTTGCCAAGACAATATGCCAAAACAATAAATCACGCGACAAAACAAGGTTTGTCGACTGTTTTCATAGGCTGCCGTTAAACAGTAACTATGCAGCTATGACGTCAGATTAATTTAACTCCTATGAAAAATGACGTCATAATGCTTGCTGCGCTCGTTAGCCATGTCTGAGTCTGCCGTCCTGCTGTATTTTTTATCGTAATCGTCATAGATATAATAAACTTATATCTATGGTAATCGTGATCTCTAAATTTCTAAAGCGCCACTTGAAGGCCAAACGCGGGGACTAGCCTATTCACGAGCGTTGCGTTGAGTCAAAAAGTTAATACCGGTAATTTTAATAATTTTCGTCTTATTCAACAGTCCGGTTTACACACCGCAACCGGTTAAAGTATGCAGTTATATGAAGTACGAACAAGTTATGCAATTGACACAATTCAAAAGAACACAAATCACATAAGACATACAGTAAATCACAAATCTTAGCTACTAACAGAACAGACAGCTTGCAATATAACTCAATAACGCTGTGTAGGTACATAATACAGAGATATATACAGGGTGGGCCAAAAAAAGACCCCTACGTTTTTTGCCCATATCTTGACCAAAAGGGAGAATTTCGAAATGAAATTCTACAGGCTTATAGACAATTTATATTTACACATCATGGCCAGATTTCATCAAAATATTTCAAACAGAACAAAAGTTATACCACTTTTACTGAGACCACCCACCGTTTTTTGACGATTCAAAAACGCGACGCAACAAAAAGTAACAAAAAGCCAATCTAATTATTCTAGCCAATATCTTGGTCAAAAGTAAGAATATCGAAATGAAATTTTATAGGCTTAAAGACAATTCATACCTGCACATGATGGTCAGATTCCATCAAAATATTTCAAACAGAACAAAAGTTATACCACTTTTAGGAAGGTCACCCACCGTTTTTTAACGATTCAAAGACGTAACGCAGCAAAAAGTAGTAAAAACACGATTTTATTAGGTCTCATCTCAAATAATTGTTATCAAATTTAATAGCCTTGATATTGCCAGATGATCATAATTATTACTATTTAAAAAAGAAACAGGGTACAGCGTAGCTGCACGTCACTGAGAAGTCACTTAGCAAGATGACGATCAAATTGGTAAATAAGGAATCTATCAGATTAATCAACAGGTCCATCAAGAACTTTGCAAAGAGACTCAAAAGAAGTTTTGGCACGGGTGGTGGGCACATTGAACACAAGTTTTGAAGCACTACCAAGTCAAAATATTTTCATTTGACAACAGTTATTTGAGATGAGACTTAATAAAATCGTGTTTTTGTTACTTTTTATTGCGTTTCATTTTTGAATCGTCAAAAAACGGTGGGTGGCCTCACTAAAAGTGGTATAACTTTTGTTCTGTTTGAAATATTTTGATGAAATCTGACAGTCATGTGTAGATATGAATTGTCTTTGAGCAAGTAAAATTTAATTTCGAAATTCTTACTTCTGGCCATGATATTGGCAAAAAAACTAATTTTTTCCGCGTTTCGTTTTTGAATCGTCAAAAAACGGTGGGTGGCCTCACTAAAAGTGGTGTAACTTTTGTTGTGTCTGAAATATTTTTATGAAATCTGGCCATCATGTGTAAATATGAATTGTCTTTAAGCCTGTAAAATTTCATTTTAAAATTCTTACTTCTGGCCAAGATATTGGCAAAAAACCTAGTTTTTTTGGCCCACCCTGTATATATAGGCTATACTACGGGACGCCACCAGCTCTTGACCCTGTTCAGCTTCCAAGCAATGACCTTCTTCGGACGGGCGCGTCACTTTTCATTGTCGAAACGAGCGGAACTCGATCAGTGGCTGAGACAAGTGCTCTGCCCTCTGCAGCAGCTGCCGCTGATAACCAACCATAGCTATAGCATTCAATTGACAGTCTGCACAGATTCGTTTAACCGCACACAAATCAGTCGTCGACCCTTCATTGTGTTTATTGGAGGTAAGCTTAAACAAAGCTCTTCTTATTTCATACTAAGATACTTTATATATATATATATATATGCATATATATATGTGTGCATATATGCATGCTTATTGTTTGTTCATCCCTGCATAGGCCTATACATATATCGGCTAAATCGTAGGCAATTGAAGAGCTCATTGGCCTAACTGGGTCTACTTAAGATATGTAGACCCACGCATGCGTGGATTGACTACGTGTAAAGCAGCCGACCATTTAAAGCAGACTGTCTAAAGTTGTGACCGTAGATAGTGTCGGTCCATCCTTGCCTCTGCATATAGGCGTATAATAATAGCTCGAGTGTTTCGACTGGGCATAGTAGTGGACCAGCTGTAGCTTAATAGGTTACAGGTCTACGTGAACGTTCGGTCGTTTGTTCAGTCGCTAATGTTCGACTACGCAGGGATTTCCTATTTGGCCTAATTGCATGCCCCGATAATCCCCCTATAGACAGGGAGAAGATGCGCTTCGACATCAGCGCAAGTCAATACTACGTCTGAGTTTTATGTGGTCGAAGAAGTTAGAGAAGACGCTAATCAGATCACCGATCATCATTATCAACGCCATCAGCGACGGCGGCGGCAGCAGCAGCAGACACACGTCTGGTGCCACACCTGCTGCCGCATCCCTCCTCCGCTCCTCCACCTCTTCCTCCTCCTCCTCCTCCTCCCCATCTTCCGCATCCTCATCTTCCTCTTCCCCATCCTCCCGTCCATCCTCCTGTAGTGCTTAAGTAGTCAGTCGAATGGCATCTTCTCTGCAACTCCGAGTCTGACGAAGATGACGACACAGTCGGCGGCATCAGCTTCAGCAGGAGATCTTTGACTAGAATCTTAATATTGATTGCCGTTTGGCCAGATCGTTAGGAACAACGGAAGCAGGGACATCGCCCGCCCCTCTCTTTACCCCGTCACCCTACCCCAACCCCCGTTGCGATCTGAGTCTCACCCTGATCTCCATATAGGTCGAGAAGACGTCTGTTACAAATTGCCGGCAATGGCACTGCACCATGTCGGATGTTTTCTGGTCCTTGCCACGTCGTCTCTGCTCCTTGCCAGTCCATCGGAAAGAACTCATCATCGTGATCACCAGAGAGGTCAAGGTCAGTTCGTATCAAGTTCGTCTTTGATGACTTTTGTAGAGGTAATTAAGCCTACCAGCCTACCACTCGTGCATAGCTCACAGGTCGTCACTGCAGTATAAAACGGCTTTTGTTCGGTGCCTTGGAGGTGGAAGGTTGCGGGTTCGTATCCATCTCAAGCTGCTGCGTTGGGACCCTAAGTAGGTCCTTTACTTTCAATTGCTTATGCGTTTTGGCGCGAAACTGCCATTTAGTGTCCGAGCTGTACATAGTCGGAAGAGCCTCTGAGGAGAAATCTTAGAGGCAATATATAACATGTGCTACATATTCAATCAGACCTATACGCGCAGTAGTTTAAAGAGTAGTACAAACAACAGAATTATTATTATTATTATTATTATAACTGGAATGTTAGGTTTAGAATTCGATTTAGTTTTTACAGAACAATTTTAGTTAGTTTAGGGTGGCCGGTCCGTGGCCCCGGGTAGTCCAGACAAGGTGCCGTGGTAGGCAACGGCGTTGTAGCGTTGAATTGTAACAGAAATGCTATTTATTATTATTATTATTATTATTATTATTATTACGTTTATTATTATTATTATGATTATTATTATTGACGGTAGTATAAGCTATAATTGTGTCATAGGCCTATAGGCCTACAGACCTATACAATTGGCCTATAGCTTATGCCATTGGACTTTAGTAAACGCGTTGCACCTAGGCCTAAGCAGGGTAGGCCTACTATAGTAGCCTACATGTTTTACAATTTAAAAGGACTTTGTATTACAGGACCGTTTACTTGTGAACATTTTGTGGTCATCCATTTCACTCTCCACGACAGATGTCGCCCCACTTAAAGTTCCGTTTCTAATGCTAAAGATTATGTTTTGAATCTCCAAGGGAATTTTTTTATTTTGCAAACAAAATTATTCGTCTACCTGCATTCGAATACGTAATTAATTTAATGCTTTATGTTGTAAACAAGATGTGAAATTTCCGGAACTCTCATTATCGTCCAAAAACTTGTACAAAGCGGTCAAAGAAAAAGATTCCAGTAGTCTGTATAAACGGTCCTTGACTGTTTTACATAACACATTAGTTATCTAGTCAAGCTTTTGTTCTCTTATCTGCATATTCGTTGGTGACCTTGTTAGCGGGTCTTAGGTCCTTTTGACACTCTCCCGTTGAGACAATCGTTGTATTTGTAACCTACATTTGTATGATTTGTAGCCTGTATTTTGTAAACCTACGCTTGTTGAGCTCTTTTGGTTTCAATAAAAAAGTGTGGCTGCGGTTAAGGTCATATAATATTTTACTCAGGTATGGAGAAACTTGACGCATCAAACAGGATAACCCTGTCACGGGACAACATGACACGCAGACGAAGAATAGAGTAATGGGCAGAGAAAGAATTGTTTAGAAGAGAAGAGAGAAAGGAGAAGCAGGAAAAGGAAGAGGGAGAAGGGGAGTCGGATGAAGAAGTCTTCAAGAAGAGGAAGCAGTCACTGTCTCCGCCTTTCCTATAAGAGACACCCACCATGCATTGCATACATGGGCGCCCGCAGGATTTTTTGCAGGGGGGTCAGTCATGACCAGGAGAGTTAAGATATTTAAAATGTCATTAAAAACTAGGCAGCTTACACAATTACATTTTCTCAGTATCACGTACGTACTACTGTTTACGAGTCTTTTGCAATGAGACGAACAAAATCTTTCAACAATTTCTGACTATAGATTTATGGCACATGTAGGCCCAAGCCTACATTCATAGCAAAAAAAGCTATAACACTAATAACTGACTAACAGTATCAGGGACGTCAGTTCTGTTTTTACAGGTCACAGAGAAAATTCATGGGCAAAACTTGGCCAGCTTGTTAAAATAATTATTTCCTATGTGCAAGACACTGTGGATGAATGATCAAACATGTTTTCTTGGCCAGAAATAATAATTATTTATGTGGGAAGCCCTGGTCATGGTCCCTGACGCCAGGCATGACAGATGTTCATAACATAGCCTTAACCATATATATAATATTATGTATAAGTAAATAGTTATATATATACAGATACACAGTCTGCCAGGCAACATTTGTGAATTTATATGCTACAAAGTGGAACTTTTGTCAACCATCTGTACTGTCACTGTGTGCCTTCACTTCAATCAAAGACTCAAATGGAATTAGGCCTACATGTAAGAAGACTCAATTTTAAATAGGTCGATATGCAACCTATCTTGGCCCTATGCAATTATAATATTATGTAATTATACTATTCACTCACACAGTAATTCCAGGAAGCTGTTTAGTGGCGCTTTAAGAAGTCTGAACAGAGGTGCTCCCAGTCCACTGAGCCAAGGTTAAGCAGAAGACTTGAGTTGGAAAAAGGCAGATAATGAAAGGAAGGAACAAGTTCAAATAAAAGAAAATAGTACAGGACATGCATGTCGACAATTAAAGTCTATCCAATCATTACATTAATTGCAACTGTGATTTCCAATTCAATAGACTCACATAATAGGCCTGGCCTACCGTGGATCCGTTGGGGCGATGACGGAGTGGTGTGCGTTTGGAAGGCGACGAGGCAGACTGCTGGCGTAGCATTCTGCAGTGCATTAATGGCAGTTCGAAAAAATTTCTGTAAAACTCAGTGTGTCGTTTCGGGTACTGCTGTGCTGTCGTCAGATTGTGCGAACCGTAAGGAATAAAAGGTTATAAACTGAACTCCATGAGTCCATCCATGTCCCCGGTCAGCTTTTCTTTTTGATCATCCACTCTCCAGTTCTGAGGCAACTCTAATCATCAGCCAGAGGTTACGATCCCTACTAAACAATCGGACTCAATTCCTCTCCTTCCCCTCCCGGGCCGACCTTCCACACTCAGGGCCGCCTTTGCCCTTCCGAGGTGAGTTTGGCTCGTTTCTGATCCCTCCCCGTTTCTCACTTGGCTCAAATTGCGCCCGCCCTGTATAGGGATAGAAGCCACTACTATGCTAATGATTCGGTCTTCTGCGGCCCAATTTTATTAATTCCCCCTCATCTGTCGCAGTCAGTCCTGTGTAGTGTGTATCTCATATTTCGCCTCTTTGTCTTAAGAATCTCCTTCATGCTCGTCCGACATGTGCATCCTCATTCAACACCTTATTCGACCTTACAGGTCGCCGGGTGTTAAGGGAACGAAAGGCGATCCAACTGCATGGGCTATAATGCTTGTTCTCCCCTCACTGTCAGACGGTGGTTGCGGTACCCATCGGCTGCTAACGGTTCATAGGTTACGGACTATAGACCTGTATGTATATATATATATATTGTTATTGACGTGCATTATATATATATATATATATATAATTGTGTATGAGTGTGTGTGTGTGTGCGTGTCTGTGTGAATATATACTGAGAGGGTGAAATTAGTCTGCACGTCTTTGAGCATTTATTATCCAGAGGTCTCTGCCTGGTGGACAGTGCCTTAGTATACTGAGTCGTGTTTTGAGACCTCCATGACTGAGTCCTTCCTGTGAAGTCTGCATATCGGGCAACGCATCTCCTCCACTCCTCCCTGTCCATCGCCAGCTGCGCTGACCTCTTCCCCAGATAGGCCTACCTCCAAACACCCCATGCAAGTCGTATCTAATTACTGTGTCAGACACCACATAAATTGTGCATCTGTGACTCTGTGTATCGTATATACAACAGGCTAGAGGATGTAGTTCAGAAACTGTGACCATGTTGTGGCCTCGTTGTGGTATTTTGAACACCGTACGGCGTATGCAAAATAGGTCAACTGTTTGAACAATTGGCCAAATTGGGGTGGGTGCAAATGCATCATTTCCCGTTTTACCACTGACGTTTTCCCAGAAAGTATCATTATTGATATTTTTTCATGATTTCCAGGGGGGGTCACGCGACCCCCCTTGACCTATGCTGCGGGCGCCCATGATTGCATAGCTATGAAACACTAGCATTTTGATTTGTCCGAGCTGCCTTATTTAAGGCGGGTAAACACAGCGATATCCAGTGTGAGAATTGTGGAAAAATAACTGGGGGGGGGGGGGGTTGAACCATTATATACACTTGGAATTTGGGTGTGAAAAACAGACTTTACTATGGGGCTCTAAGAAAGACTGGGGGGTTGAACCCCCCCCAACCCGCCCCCGGCAATTCTCACCCTGGCGATATCGATTTCGTCGTCTGGTAGGCTATTCTTACCCACAGCGTAACCTGCATACGTGCACGTGGTCACTGGTCAGTATAGATGGGTTTCCTATAGGGCGCATGAGAAGTGGAAATCCCAAGAACATGTTCATGTCCTCATGACAGATATTTGAACCCCAGTCCTGTCGATTGATTGTTCGGCATGACATGATCACTGCAGTGCTGTCATGAGCGCCAGGTCTAATGTAAATCGATTGCTTTTTTGAAGTTTTTTCTCACCACTTCTAAGCGTGCATAAAATCTAGCGAACAGATTAATAGAGTTTGCCTCCAGGCTACTCTTGTGCAAAGACAGATTTACATTCTATAGCTCTATCCTCGTCTCGCTCCTCGGTCTCAGACACTAATGCTCTCGTGTTTTTCACCCTAGAGAGTTGGCATATATATATATATATATTAGGGTGATTCACATTACAATGGAGAAAAAATAATTTTCTCTGATTGTTTGACATGGTTGATAATTTTGTTCCTTTAGTCTTAGTGAACATTGCCTCAAAATTTTATTGCAATATATGAATATTTAGAGGTAGCTCAATGACCTTGAAATCTGAGATGGGTCTATATGAAGAAATCAATGCAATTGTCATTGACGAGGCACTCGAATTGAACATTTCCAATTAGATTAAGCTGTAATCCTGTAGGTTGAAAGTATGTACCTGTACATAGACATAGTCAGAGGCCATATATGAATAATTAATTAATTCTAATTTTCTTGTGATCACTAAAAGCCTGTTGAATTGTAATATTTGTTTTGACCGGCGACGAATTGCTACGAAGTAGGAATAATTTTACATAAACGTATAAAAGTATAAATGCATTGTGTTCAGACAGTGTGATATGAATAATCATAAGCATCTTTATACACATTATTCTGAAATTTTGATTTTAAAGTTTTCATTGCGTAAATGTCATATTTGAGGAATTCCATTTCCCAATTATAATTAATAAGATAATGAAAAGTGGCTGTCGGTTATTTATTTGTGTAAACTTCATTTGTACAGACCTAGCTGGAAAAGAAAGTAAAAAATGGCTTCATTTAATACAATACAGCCATCAAATAAAAAGCAAATAATTTATTTGGCAACCAGAACCAGAACAACAAATCAAATTAAGCATCAAGGAAACAAAGTTAACAAAATATACTAAAGCAGTGCTTAAGGAATGATGCTAATAGTTTCAATTTGGTTGCACAGGAGACCCGGAAGGGGGTCTTGCAATCCCACTAGGCGGACCTCTTGGCAGTGATGATGGCAATTAAGTTGCCATAGAGTGGTCTTGACATAAGATATAGTGAGACAAACCAACTTTAAGAAGAAGAC
The DNA here is from genome assembly GCA_949752735.1 of Lumbricus terrestris. NCBI lineage: Eukaryota > Metazoa > Annelida > Clitellata > Crassiclitellata > Lumbricidae > Lumbricus > Lumbricus terrestris. The sequence goes on from OX457040.1 coordinate 39,726,452, forward strand.
AGCAAACATCTCAACTAAAAGCACGGTTACACATTCGAAGAGCATAGGGCCTTTAGCAAAGTATGAGGCACAAAGTCACTGGATGATTGGGATGCTGCACTGGTGATAGGAATTAGGATCAAACCTAAGTCGTCATCAATTTTATTCAAAGTGAGAGATGGGAGGTTATTTAACAGTTTATCAATTTAAAAACTCTGTAATAAGAAAGAATGATAGGCCACAGTGTGCCAGAATAATTTATTAGTTATTGTCGAGTAGACCTATTATAAGGGCACAGAGTCTAACTTAAAAAGATAACGATCAAGTAGCAATCTGATGGAAAGAGGAATCTCATGCCCTGATTTAGCAGCTATAGCTCGACCTATAGCAGTGTAAATGGAAGAGAACGTTTGCACTTCTCTGCCAAGGACCAAGGTTGAAGACAGAAATCTAGTTATTTGGGGAACCAAAAGCATTCCATCACATCAGTGTGTTGTCCACCAGATGAGGCTAAACACTAAAGACCATTTTTATTTTTACATCATAGACAATTTGAAGAAGACTGTGTCAGAGAGCTGAATGACATTATTGGGTTAAACTGCATTTTCAATAAAGCAAAGATTTCGGCAGCAATTCAGACTAATAAAGTGTCAAAGTAAAAGGTTTAGTTGAGGAGTATGATCTGATATAGAAAACAGAAAACAGAAGCAAAAAAACCTGAGAGGCATGTCTTGAAAGAGAATCTTATTCTTTTATAATTATTGCAAATCAGAACATGAGCATGTTCTTAAAATTGACGAATCAGGTGCATATGACTCATGAATGGCAAATGTCACTTATTGTTTCAAGACCAATCTTTAGAGAGTTCACTTTTAATTGACAGTCTCTAAGTTTAGAAATTTCACAGAATTCTGTTTTTCTGCAAGTCATATAAACGAGGAGTAAGCATGGGAGCGTGAAAGCGCTGGTCCGATGGAATCTGATACACCAGTTATTGACTGGCAGTTCTATAGACTTATTGTGCAAGCTGATCAGGCAGGGGATTACTGCTGGGAATATTACACTTTTTTAGTTTACAGAATGCTGTGAATGAATATCTTTTTTCCTAGGACTATTTTAGTCAATAATGACCCTATGTTTTGTTCTATTCAACTTCCTTTTGTGTGTGAAATCTCACATGGCCATTCTTCCAATTTGTAGCTTCAATGCGAATGTATGCGGAAACTTTGGGCTCATTGAGCTAGCTCTAAAATGCATTTTATTTTGATATGTCTTATACACAATTTATTCTGGGCCCAAAAGGAACAAAATTAGCAACCATGCTCATTGAAATTCGAAAATAATTTTTTCTGAATCACCCTAATATATATATATATATATATATATATATATATATATATATATATATATATATATATATATATATATATATATATATACGGCCATTCAATGCCATCCACCACTCTTCAATCGTACGCCACTCTACCAGATCCTCTGATCACACTTACTGCACGGAAGAAAAAGACAGTATTGTTGAGGGCGAGCGTTTATTTCTCAGTAAGCGCTATAACTAGTGCAGCATGGCTCATACATACATACAAACATAAGGTCTATCCCAAATCTAGTTCAGTCTGGAACTCCCTTTTTCACTATATATATGTAGACCTATGTCCCACTTCCTGCATCTGTTCATGCTCTTTGCATTGACCAGCAATACAAGAATAGAAAGGAATAGAAATAGAATAGAATAGAATGGAGTGGAATAGAATAGAATAGAATGGAGTGGAATAGAATAGAATAGAATGGAGTGGAATAGAATAGTATAGAACAGAATAGAATAGAATAGAATAGAATAGAATGGAGTGGAATAGAATAGTATAGACAGAATAGAATAAAATGGAATAAAAATAGAATGGAATAGAATCAAATGGAATAAACATTGCATATAATAAAATGAAATAGAATGGAATAAAATGGAATACAATATAATGGAATACAATATAATGGAATACAATTCAATGGAATAGAATAGAATAGAATAGTGCTGTTCAGTGCAGGTTGGATTGGATTGGCTGGATTTGGGATTACAGAGTTCCCATCCAGAGATGACATTAATTTTGGCACCATAATTCTGAGTTCTCGCTGCTTAAAGGACGAAGGTTGATAAGGACAGCCGAATAAAGTCCACAGCACAATCCTAGTAAGCCTATATCAGGCTATATGGGCCTAAATGTAAATACTGGCTTGTTTCTATAGCGACCGTATAACCCGATACTGGTCACCATTCCTCTTGTTTGGCGTAACGCTATTTAAGGTTCTCTTGGGTGCCATGCTATTTAAGATTCTCTTGGGTGCCATGTGCTATTTAAGGTTCTCTTGGGTGTCATGCTATTTAAGGTTCTCTTGGGTGCCATGCTATTTAAGATTCTCTTGGGTGCCATGTGCTATTTATGGTTCTCTTGGGTGCTATGCTATTTTAGGTTCTCTTGGGTGCCATTCTATTTAAGGTTCTCTTGGGTGCCATTCTATTTAAGGTTCTCTTGGGTGCCATTCTATTTAAGGTTCTCTTGGGTGCCATGCTATTTAAGGTTCCCTTGCGTGCCATATGCTATTTATGGTTCTCTTGGTGCTATGCTATTTTAGGTTCTCTTGGGTGCCATTCTATTTAAGGTTCTCTTGGGTGCCATGCAATTTAAGGTTCTCTTGGTTGCCATGCTATTTAAGGTTCTCTTGGGTGCCATATATGCTATTTAAGGTACTCTTGGGTGCCATGCTATTTAAGGTTCTCTTGGGTGCCATGCTATTTAAGGTTCCCTTGTGTGCTATGCTATTTAAGGTTCTCTTGGGTGCCATGCTATTTAAGGTTCTCTTTGGTGCCATGCTATTTAAGGTTCTCTTGGGTGCCATGTTATTTAAGGTTCTCTTGGTTGCCATGCTATTTAAGGTTCTCTTGGGTGCCATGCTATTTAAGGTTCTTTTGGGTGCTATGCTATTTAAGGTTCTCTTGGTTGCCATGCTATTTAAGGTTCTCTTGGGTGCCATGCTATTTAAGGTTCTCTTGGGTGCCATGCTATTTAAGGTTCTCTTGGTTGCCATGCTATTTAAGGTTCTCTTGGTTGCCATGCTATTTAAGGTTCTCCTGGGTGCCATGCTATTTAAGGTTCTCTTGGGTGCTATGCTATTTAAGGTTCTCTTGGGTGCTATGCTATTTAAGGTTCTCTTGGGTGCTATGCTATTTAAGGTTCCCTTGGGTGCCATGCTATCTAAGGCCATCGTGCGAAGATCGTGCCAGCCTGGGATTGAAATCTCTTAAAAAAGAAACAAGCAACAGGAAGCGTATGCGCCTATAATTATTGTGTTCAGGTAAAGTTACTTGTGAGTGACCTCTGTCGATTGGTCGTAGACCTACAACGTCTCCATTGAGTTCTTCCTCCACAACGTACGGTCCGTACACCAATCCTAAGCAAATTCTGGATGGCTCTCCTGTGATCAGACTTTCCTATGATTAGGTTCTCCTGTGATTCGGTTCTCCTATAGATTAGGTTCTCCCATGATTAGGTTCTCCTATGATTCGGTTCTCCTATAGATTAGGTTCTCCCATGATTAGGTTCTCCTATAGATTAGGTTCTCCCATGATTAGGTTCTCCCATGATTAGGTTCTCCTATGATTCGGTTCTCCTATAGATTAGGTTCTCCTATGATTAGGTTCTCCTATGATTTAGGTTCTCCTATGATTAGGTTCTCCTATGATTAGGTTCTCCTATGATTAGGTTCTCCTATGATTAGGTTCTCCTATGATTAAGTTTTACCTTGATTAGGTTCTTCTGTGATTATGGGTTGCATATAATATTATCTGCGCGCGAGAGACTGCCACTCAGTGGCGCAAGGTACATGGAAGGCGCTATAGAAGCCGTCCTTTTTTATTGTTATATTGCACCACTTCTGCATGTGTGCAGCTGTTATAAGAACTTAGGAGTCTTCATCTAAGTCTTCTAAGAACTTTTCCACAAACTCTGAAGCAAATAGTTTTTGTAGCAGACCTATAATAATATTATTATGGCTGACACTAATAGACTATATATAGAAATAATTCTTCTGTTGTTTTGTTTCTGTAGACATGCTCATGATCAGTCTGTGCAACTTTGGAGGTTGCTTAAACGGTGGAAGATGCAACACCGGAGGCGGCGTGGCACATTCGATGCGCTGCTCCTGTCCTCCGGGTTTCCAAGGCAACAGATGCCAGTACGGTTAGTAACCGTTTGTCACTATATGATGGCATTTGGGATTGGGATGATTGCGATTAGAGGCGATGCTGACGTATTGCTGAAGTCATCGCTATAATCATGAGTTAAGCAAGTCAATAACAATACAGCGCATTATTTGACATTCTTTGACAGTTAGCTACAATACTTACTAATGCGTATACTCGTTGAACTATTTCAAAAGTCGTTGGAGGGCCCAATCGCAGGCCATAATAGCAAAGATAGTATAGTCGACGACTATAAGGTCTTTGATAATAGGCCTACGAGTGGGTTTACTGCTCGTAGGCCTACATCTTCGATGATATTGGCAAGTGACGCGACGAAGAAATTATCAGGCTTAGCGAAAAACTGGATTCCAAATGTCGACAAATATCACGTTGCATAAAATATCAGAGTCATTCAAATTCCTGGTGATTAGAATTATTCATGAACGTACACCTGTGCGTGTGTGCGTGCGTGCGTCCGTGCGTCCGTGTGTGTGCGTGTGTGCGTGCGTGTGTGTGTATGTGTGTGCCTGGACTGTGCAATAATTGATCTGTTGAGATCGGGTTACGGCTGGGTTCATTTGTGACATGACCGGAAATGAGAGACGTGTTTTAAAACGGGTCAATGACCTCATGTATGCAGTGCCGTTCTGTTTGCATAGTCCCATAGATGACTATTACCTGTACAGCGAGTACTTACCAGGTCATTTCCAGGTCATTTGCTCAAACAAACTTTGGATTCACTCAGTTATGCTACTTAACATTAAAAGTGGAACTGAATGATGTATTAGGCTATATATAGAGACCATCGTATAAAACACACACACACACACACACACACAAAATTAAACGTACAATTCGTAGGGAACGTTTATTACGCTGGTCCCATGTTATGGTTCAGCAGACTATTTTGATGACACTTTCCGATTCAATTCTCTTCAACATGTTTAGAGGTAGACCCTTAATTCTGATAGACCGACCACTAACAGCAAGAACCTGATCCATATATAGACACCGGATATCACAAGTGTCTCTTATCTCAGTCTGTTGTGAGACACTCTGTCGCTCTCACCAGGTATATATATAACATATATGAAATAATTATATATGTATACATATGTTTATATAAAGTCTTATTTAGCTGCTGCTCGCACTCTTGCTGTGCCAGTCTCAAATCTGGGAGGGGACGACGCTGATGACCTTTCTTATCACACAGTCACGTTTAACCGAAATTCCTTCGCAAGAGTGTATGGATGACAGTGCAATTCTTGTAATGCTGGCCTATTCGAATATTGAAAGTCTGACTTCCATGGGTCCGTACACGAGATCTTAAATGGTGGGTGGGGGGACGCCCATTCAAACGGGAAGCGGTGGTGAAAGATCTCACCCGATCACTTCAGACAATAATAATAATAATAATAATAATAATAATAATAATAATAATAATAATAATAATAATAATAATAATAATATAATAATAATTATTATTATTATTATTATTATTTTTATTATTATTATTATTATTATTATTATTATTATTATTATTATTATTATTGGTGGTGGTGGTGGTGGTGGTGGTGGTGGTAGTGGTGGTAGTGGTAGTGGTGGTAGTGGTGGTAGTGGTGGTAGTGGTGGTGGTGGTGGTGGTGGTGGTGGTGGTAGTGGTGGTAGTGGTGGTAGTGGTGGTAGTGGTGGTAGTGGTGGTAGTGGTGGTAGTGGTGGTAGTGGTGGTAGTGGTGGTAGTGGTGGTAGTGGTGGTAGTGGTGGTAGTGGTAGTAGTGGTAGTAGTGGTAGTAGTGGTAGTAGTGGTAGTAGTGGTAGTAGTAGTAGTAGTAGTAGTAGTAGTAGTAGTAGTAGTAGTAGTAGTAGTAGTAGTAGTAGTAGTAGTAGTAGTAGTAGTAGTAGTAGTAGTAGTAGTAGTAGTAGTAGTAGTAGTAGTAGTAGTATACAGGAAAAGAAGCAGGGAGACAATGTTGTTGCCGTCGCCATTACGATTTCATTATCCTCGATATCAGCAGCATCAGCCTTGAGATAAGAAGCTCTACTCTACACTGTACGTGGTCTATCTGTCTCTGGGACTGTCTGCTCTGTCACTCATTAGCGTCTGTCGGTTGGCATATCCATGCATTAGCGTCAGTTGTGTCTGCAGACTGTCTTCTAACCACGTAATCAGTAATTTATTGTGGGGCGTGGTGATGTACATGCATGTTGGGGTTCGAATCCACCTTAGGCCGCTGCGTAGGGACCCTGAGTAAATCCTTGAATCGCAGTTGCTCATGTGCTTCGGTGTGAAACTCTGATTCAGTGTCTGAGCTGAATACATAGTCCGGAGCGCCTCGGAGTTGTAATTTTGAAGGGGTCATACATACATACATACATAGTTTACATACATACATACATACATACATACATACATACATACATACATACATACATACATACATACATACATACATACATACATACATACATACATACATACATACATACATACATACATACATACATACATACATACATACATACATACATACATACATACATACATACATACATACATGCATGCATGCATGCATGCATGCATGCATGCATGCATACATAAACATGCATACATAAACATGCATGCATACATAAACATGCATGCATACATAAACATGCATGCATGCGCACATGCGTACGTACGACGTACATACGTACATAAGCTCACATACGCACGTACGTTACGGTACGTACCTATACGTACACGCATAAAACAGAGATCAGATAAATAGTGAGGATTTTAATTGAATTACAATTCATTTTTTTATATTAATCACTGCACATAGGCCTACAGTCTGTCATCATCACGACAACATATAGGGTCTACTCTCAAGTTACATGTGTATCATTGCAAGTTAAAACAATCCCTTGATAATATTATAGACCGCACAACCGTATATTCTGTTCAGATTTATCGAGTAGAGGATGCAGCTATCACAGAATGCGCATTATTGGCGACTTCGGGAAGGAGGAACCGCGCCTGTCTATTAACCCATTTCGATAATTCGAAGCACGTACGTCGTATAGGGCTATTTGTTAATCGTCTATCACACCAAGACCACATGGCCTGTGTAGAGTGTAGACCCATAACCATTCTTGCAAGTCGACCGAGTCATCAAAGATCTCGGTCTAATGGTTATCAACCTGCAGCATGGTAGTAACCTCGACTTTCCAGACAGTGTACGAAGCCTTATGTCGACCTGCTCGCAGTGCTTCTTGGGCTGATGTGGTAAAAACGTTGTGATTTACGCGACGATCGTCGAGACTGTAGAAGCGGCGGAGCCATTATTATTTCCGATGCATGTATGCCTAGCATGCAATCCGCAGTCTTACATAGATAGACGTGGAACTTGGAAGTCACTTAAGTCAACTAATTTCATCCCACTTAACTCCAGACTTACTTGAGGGCGGCTTGAAGTCGATGACTATGACTAAAAAACGACTTTATTCGACTCACTAACACAACTTTTGACTTGGAAATGACTTCTGATAAGCAGCATGCATTAGCAGATAATTGCAAGTCTAATTCGGGTTTAAACCTATAAATAGCACTATTTCAAGAGGAAACTAGACAATGACAGACAAGCAAGTCTAATTAAACGATGTTAAATGTCTCGAAGTACATAAATATATGAGCATCGTATAGCAAGCAGTGGTGCTTAGGCTATAATAATATTATATTTATAGCCTACATGTAACTGACCAGTGGTGATCTTCCGTGAAAACGCAGAACCATAATATCGCTGTATTTCCCAGCAGAGATAACAGAAGAGGGCATGTTCGCATTGTTCGAAGTTTCTGAGCGTCACTGTATTAAAGTGAAGAACGATCTAACTAGCACAGTCGTTGCCCGACCTATATAGCGCACACAGCTGAGTTGTCTCACCGCTGCACAGAAGTCTCTCGTAAAATAATGGTAAGCTTGTGCAGCGTTCAGACGTCGCTTATTTACGTTTATTAGCCACCAATCAGCGCCTGCTGCAGCTCACTGATGTCTCTGACATCCACTGGACAACGATCTCTCGACAGCCCTTTGGATACGTGAATAAGCTTGCATGGTGCGCTGTGCCTAACGAATAGAGTAGCGCTTTAGAAATGTTGAAGTTACGTTTACGATCAGAGTCGACATAATTAGTCATTTAAAGAAATTATATAAAGGCATTCGCATGCGAGACCAATAGAACAAGTTACGCCTATAAGGTCACCAAATAGGTTCAAATTTATTATAGCCTAAGAGATTTCAAAACGCATTACATTTTATTACATTTTCTGTAATATTATAGGTTAAATTATGTCTTTCCTATCCTTCATAGATTGTAGGTCTACTACCAAGACCGCAGCCAGGATTTGATTGGGGGGGGGGGGGTGTGTTTCTTCAGCTTCCCGTCCGAAAAAACTGATGGCCTTTTTTAGTAGCCTAGTCATCCGACTGAAATCTGCAGAAAATGTTCCGACCGAAATCTTCAAAAATGTCACCAATTTCTGTCCGTAAAAACTGATGAACGTTTTTTTTTTCTTAGTCGTCCGACCGAAATCTTCCGAAAAAGTCACCAATTCATTCTATTTTTCACATTTTTAATTTCGGGTTTGCTTTCATGATTTTAACCGTTTTATTTCATGGTTTTTATAGGCCTACATCATGTGCTAGTAAATGCATTCTATTATTTTTTACTTTTTCCATTTCGGGGTGCATGTGTTCAAACACCCAAAACACACCCAGCTACGGCCTTGTCTACCACACAGCCAGCAAGTGATACTCTATGATGGCATTGAATGATATAAAAAAACCCAGTTGTAGCCTATTCTGTAGTCTGTATAACTTCATAGTTAGCGTTGGTATCATCGAAGTTGATCGCGACCGGCAAATTCCAGCTTAATTGTTGCTGTTTAACGACACTGTGACATTACAAAGATGATTAGTGTCGCCCTCCTCCTCTATCCAGGCTTCGGACTGGCACTATCAGAGTGCGACCAGTGGCTCGTGAATTCTAGAACCGAGCACTCGCGACCCTCTAGGCCTATATTATAGCCTACCAGGTCGCGGTTAGGTCTCGCGGACCACAGTTTGAGCAGGAGCACGGCACAAGACCACATTGTACGGATGACGGCTCTTCATGACTTTTAGAATAAACTCTCTGTCAGTTGAAGGAGTTTCGTTGATCAAGTGCTATACCAGGTGCGAATGAATTGCGTACAAACTGCAACGCTTAGAACAATACAAAGTGCAAGAATCGCCATACAAGAGAAGCTCGGGCATCGACTCAACCCATAATTAAAATCGTTTAATTGTAGGGCGCGTTCTCGTTTCTGGCTCCACTTAATTATTAATTAATTATTTCTATGAGTCTCAAAGAAATTCAGCGGCTTAACCTGGATACGTGCCAAACTGTTTTATAATGAATCTATTATTCAGAGCCAAAATTAATGAGCCGGTCTAAGTGGGTATACATGTATGTTGTAATTATGCATGAAAACTATGTGAAGAGGAATAGACAGCTTGGTATAGGCTTTGGGTGGGTATACGTCGTTAAGTGGATGGGTGGGTAGGTCGATCTAAGTGAGTGGGTAGGTCGCTGGGTGGGTGGGCTGGTAGATCGATCGGTCGGTGGGTCGTTCATTTCGAAGACCTATAGGTCGGTCATCTTGGTGACCGAGAAAACTTGAAAGACCTAAGCGGTGTTTCTTGTCCTTGATTTGCGATCAGTCTATGGACGGCGCCACACTTGAGTCTCAAAAGTGTCAACTATCTACTTCGCTGCATGAATTATGTTGTATTCGTGTGGCCAATGCAGGGGAAGCACACGGTATATCGCTACAGTAGGATATACATGTTGCAGAGTTAAAGCAAAAAAATGCAAAGTTCACTTACTTGTATACGGTACTGTAACTACCAGCAATAACACTGCAGAACAAGCCGTTAATGTCAAAGATTCTTAATAGGTTCTTAATAGGCCACTCCATTTGTAATGTCTAGCAGCCCTGCAGTTCCAGGTAACAATTACTGCACCGTCGGATTAATCACTCAGGATGGGATACCTGCAATTGCAACAAATGAGGCACTGCGCAGGTCGTAAACGCATGCAATAATCAAACTGTAGTATGATGCTGATGGATCGATTGGTCCATCTCTCTTTTCTGCTTGGTAAACAATTCTGTAGAACAGACGCGACTTCCATGCACTGCACCTGTTAAGTTTATCTAAACTCTGTTCAATTGTTTATTATACTAACAACATATGCACTGTGATAGAATATATAATGGGCAACGGTGTTCTCGACCGTTAAAAGCCAGAGTGACCAGTGCCTGAATGGAGATCCATGCAGGAGGTTGGGACAACGAGTGATGAGGGATGAGGCTCATGAGAGTCGTGTATAAGCTTACTCATGACTCATGAGCAAGGTCTGGAAGTGAGTCATGTACGTGAAACTAACGTATTTTTAAGTATTTGTAATAGACATAATATATAAAGTGAGATAGTCTGAGTCACGTAATTATGTTTTGCTACTCTTTATAGCAAAAAGTTAGCAAAACCAGTCTACAACATTCTCTTGACTGTTTTGTACACGCCCATGCCATCACTTAGAGCCCATAAGTGGGTTCCTCGACTTAGCTTCTGTGAAGCTGGTTCCCGCGACCTATTTTATATAATTATAGCCTATGATCTTCTTCTGGTTCTCTGCCACTAGGGAGGTTCGGCTGTCCAATGTCTCCACTCTTCCCTCCGCTGGGCCTTGATCTATATTTGATTCTATACGACGCCAAATTCCGGACACACACTGTGGTCACTGAGAAAAAGTCATCGAAGACAACGCTTTTCGTTTTTTTGTGCTGCACCATTGCAACAATTGTCTAACGTCTGATTCCTGTGTTCGTCAGATATCAACGAGTGTGCCACAAGCAACGGAGGTTGCGAGGACACGTGTTGCAACACCGTTGGATCTTTCGTCTGCCAATGTCCGCCAGGTTTCGAACTGGCTGAAGACGGAAAACACTGTCGAGGTCGGTGTATATCCATGCAGTCATTCCCACATTATTTCCACACTTCCCACCATTGGCACCAGATGCTGCACGGTGCACGTGTTGTATATTGTGATCAAGATGCATGGCAGTTCTCATTGAGTAGAGACATAGCAGTATAGTTTTGCATGCGATTTTAAAGTGCAATTTATCATATAAAATGGGAATTCAATGCACATGCACAGGAGCTAGGTATAAAGTTATTTGGTGCTATCACATAATGAGTTTAGCATAGGTTTCTAGGCCCATTATTCGCTTTAAGGTTATGGCCTACTTGCATGCACAATTTGTCAATATTTAAATATTAATATTATATCTATCTGAACTCCTGACACACACACGCGCGCACACACACAAACACACACACACACACACACACACACACCTCTTATTCGCTCTCTTTATGCATATATGCATGTAAACATGATTAGGTAGATGTTTTCCCGTCCGAAGACGGTAAATAACTTTGATGAGGCTATCGGCCACCGGGCCGTAGCGTAGGCCTCTGTCGGATAGCACAGCAATGGACAATAACGCAGACCTGGCTTTCATTACACGGAAACTGAATCTACGTTACGTATAGCCTATGGATGTTGGACCTTGGGTGCTTTTTTTTTCACTCTCTCCCTCTCTATCCATCCATCCATCCATCCATCCATCCATCCATCCATCCATCCATCCATCCATCCATCCATCCATCCATTCATCCATCCATCCATCCATCCATCTAATATTCGCATGTTGTTAATGTATATGCCCTAACCAGCGGGACTCTGTAGTTCCTTCTGGGTTCCCTTTGAAACCAAGAGTTTTCGCGTTTACTTTGGTGTGGTGCTATATCTTGTTTGCTTCTTGGCTCAATAAAAAATTGATTGATCGAGTGATTGATTGATTGATTGATAGATATTGACGAGTGCGCAGTTAAGAACGGTGGTTGTCAGTCGACTTGTGAGAATTCTTACGGTGGATTCGTCTGTCGTTGTCCGGATGACGAACGACTTCAATTGGATAACAAGACTTGCATTCGTAAGCAGACCATACAAACCACGACCATTGATAAATTTAAATATATAGCAACTTGTTAGCTAAGGTAATCGTTCTTTGATCTACAGAGGTAGAGGTAAATTCAGTAATCTAGGAGAACGAGAAGAAACTATAACCTATGGGCATTTGTCTATGTTCTGTAGTTTTGACATACGGTCACATACCCCCGCGGTAGTTGTGCAAGTAATGCCTGGTAATTTACAGCCTATGACAAGATTTCTTTCACGCCTTATAGGCTATCAAGGAGTTATTATTCCTACTTTGACGATCGCTCGCTACATGGGAAGGCGTTCGATCATCAGCATCCCATGCAGCACAGACTGACAGACACATACTGTACTCGTAGGTCGCATGTATAGGCTATTGTAAAGCCTATAAATTATGGCTTATATTTGTATAATGTCATCTGATAAGTTGACATATTTACAGGGTATACGCAGAACGATGAACTTCGGACACTACACCCGCGTGCGTGGGTGCATAGCCTATTATGTGCTATGTGGTTGTTTGCGAATTTGTTTAAAGTCATACCTTTAGAATGCAGGTGTTGTATGGCTTGCATACCGGTATTTGACAACTACAGGTCGATCGTAGAAGACAAGAAGAAAGCGGGAGATAAGTAAATCTCTAAGTTTACAGTAGGCCTATAAAAGCCATATAGCCTATGACATATTATGTGCGACTGTGTCTATATACGAATTCTGGCATCGAGTAATTCGGCGACCACGACAATGACAGGCACTCCCTCTCGAAAAATGATACACGTAGCATGCATATACCCAGTGGCGGCGCTGGGGGTTAAGCCCCCACCCTAAAAGAGGCTCAGCCCCCATAAAAAAGGACCATCCGAATTTTTTACATTGAAATATCCACAATTTTCGGCTGACGACTAAAAAAAAGGTCGTCAGAAATTTTTTGGCGGCGAAAATGAAAAACATTTCATGAGATTTCGGTTCGCGACTAAAAAAAGGAAAAAAGGTCGTCAGAAATTTTACGGATGAAAATGTGAAATTTTCGTCGCGAGGTTTCAGCCCCCGAAACTGAAATCCTGGCACCGCCACTGCATATACCCGCCAAATCTCGACAGCCCTTACTCACTATAATTATGTATAGGCCTACATAGGGCAAGGAGGGGTAAGTTGGACACCTTAAGCACTGTAGCTGGTCTGTCAACCGCATTGTTGAATAAAAAAAACTGGGGAAATGTCTTATATATATTATACTAGCTGGGGTACCCGGCGTTGCCCGGGAAATTTAGGATTCGCCCCGCTCCGGCCAATTCCTATACTTCCCGACCCTAACTGCCGGTTCCTTAATCGCCCGCTCCCCATCCCACCCCACCCCACCATCCCACATTACCCCACTCCACCCACCCCACTCCACCCCATCCAACCCCACCCACCCCATTCCACGCCCACCCCATCCCGACAGAGAGTGAAGGTTTGGATTTAAAAGGCCTATATAGTGGTAACTATATTGAGACGCTGGTAATGGTAACGTCATCGGCATTGGTATTTTTATAGGTAGCCTATTATAGTATTTTTATCTTAGCTCTTTTGCTGTTAGGTTTCAGTCACTGAAGTAACTGCTCGTATTGATACTCTCATTAGGGCAGCATAGACTATGGAATCGAAGCAAAAGAGCAGGTTTTGTAGAGATTCGGTAAACTGTTTAGGAGAACTTGAACTTCGGTTCCTTCTTATTATTCTATACTTGCTTACCAATTAACTTTGGTATAAAATAGGCTAGTTATACGATGGCAGGGCGATAGCTAAAGTAGAGAATAGCCAGAAAGACACGAGAGCGCGACACGGAAAAACAATTGAAAAATAATTGTTAATTTATTATAAAGTTCACTGATCGAATGACGAATGTTCCCACTCCCACTCTGTTAATTCATTCAATTTGCAACAAAATCTAGCTGTTTAAGTCTCGTAACAAAGAGTTTTTCCGCCTTGTTGTCGATTGATCTAACTGTTGATGTTGTCTTTCTCTTGAGTCTGTATTATGTCGATGACTGCAGACCACTGCGATCCGGCTCTTCCATCGTCCACCACTTCCTTCTAATCAATCCACCCCTTCATCCCCCTTCTCATTCTTCGGCTCAACAACGCACAACACATAAATAAAATGAGAAATTTAAAATTAATGATAGTGGGCTTGCGGGATTTTAAGCCGTAGCGTCCGCGCCAGGGGCCCTCCTGCCTTTGCGAGGAGCTTACGGGGTTTTACGCCACGCCAGAGGCCCGGCAGGTACTAATACAAATAAACTACAAACACACACCACCACCACCACCACCACCACCACCACCACCACCACCACCACCACCACCACCACCAACACAGAGCCACACAACCGTCACTCATCGCATTCCCCCTCATGCATATTCCCCTCATGACCTTCGTGCAGCAATGCAGCGGTTCCTGAAGCAACACAGACATCCACGAAAATAATTAATGCACGTTATGATAGAATGATATTTAGTAACATTCAATTGCAGTATCGGGGATACAAGTATCTGCTAGGATCAGGTCAGGCGTCGTAATGGTCGGTTAAGGCCAGATTAGACGCCGTGAGAGTTTGATTAGAGTCAGGTTTGGGGTCGTGAGGGTCGGCTAGGGCTAGGATTAGTGGCATTTTTTCCCTTTTTTTTCTTGAATAGACGAAGTATATATATATATATATATATATTAGATACTGTTCAAAGATACTGTATAATTATGCGGATAGTAATGCTGCAATGAAGCCACAAAGAATTACTATTCATTATCCTGCTGGCGTGCTCGTTTGTTAGCTAATTGATCCAATACAATCTAAAAAAATTGTGAGCCTCTTGAGGCCTCAATTTTCAGACCAATCAACCTATAAATCAATCGTAAATCTTGAGTAACTTACATTTGAGTCTTCGTTCTTCCACTTCAAGCAACTGCAGAATCGACATTCATTCGTCTTCGAGTATTTTTCGTCTTGCTTCAGAATGGTTTCTAAATAAAATAAAAATAAAAATGAGCAACGCATGAATGGTCACAAAGCAGTCCTCTATAATTCTGCGGAACGCCATACTGTTCTTCACCCATGATCCTTATTTGCATAAAAATGACGTAGGCATACATATAATTATATGGTTCGAAATATTTATGATGTCAAACTGAACCTCTATGCAATGACGTCATAATGATGGCTGCAGGCTCTTTAAACTTGGAACATAGAGACAGACACGCAGACAATGAAAAAGAGTCCGCTAACTATATAATAATTATAGGCATAATATGTCTGCATTTGACTGTCGTCCTTCTAGCGGTCTAGCTATGTTGTATGTATCGACTATCTGCTTATGTCAGTGTAAGAATTGTGGAAAAATAACTGTGGGAGGGTTGGACTTGGACCATTATCCACTTGAAATCTGGGTATTAAAAAAAGATTTTACCATGGGGCTCTAAGAAAAACTGGGGGGTTGAAACCCCAACCCCGGCAATTCTCACCCTGGTTTCCGTTTGTCCTCAACTCGTCTCTCTACAGTCTGACCGTCAGTCATTTTGTTGCTATAGTAACGCCTTTTGAAACTTACTTGTTGATTATTTTCGGTCTTCGAAATGACGGCGATGATAGATCTATTTCTGTCATGCGATTTGAATAATTTCTTTTTCGTTGTTCGTCATCTTCTCTCTCTCTTGATCGTCTTTCGTCGCCTTTGGTCGTCGTTCTCGTCATTTTTGCCATCTTGACATATTTTGTTGTCTTCTGACTTCTGCGTCTATTTCTGTGCAGTCATCGGCTGAAGTGAATCGAATGAACAAATGAAAATTACGTCATTTTGCGATGACGTCATATTCGCGGGGATTGTGACGCCAAGCGACTTATGTTTTAATGTCGCTGCTGTTTTTTTCCACACAGAAGCCTGAATCCCCCCCCCCCAACAAGGCAGGTAACTAGACTAAGCACTGGTCTAACACAGAGGTGGGGATTTTGGGGTGGGCATATTGGGTGGACCGTGGAGAATAATGGGGTGGGAACTATTTGGGCGATGAAATCATTCTGTTGCATTTCATGGCATCTCTAGCTGTCTGTGACAGTCTGTCTGCATAATAGAATTAAGCGGAGTGGCTGCGTTTCGTGGTAGGCCTATCTGTCGGATAGTGTGACTTCTGACTATCTGTCTGACTCGCTGGCGTCTAACACCCATGCCTCTTAATACAGATCATCTTTTAAAGCACGTCTCTAAATAGGGCCTACACGGTTAATCTTAATCACTCCTTGTGTCATATTCCGATGCTTTCTTCCACAAATGCGCCTTAGGCGGGGGGGAAGTTAGGCCTATAGCCTAGTCACACCTTTGGCGTAGCCTACTCAAGAAACCTGACTTGAACGTCAACAGTCCATAGGCACAACCACAAAAATGGCCGACGGTCATAAAAGTTGGGGGAACCTAATGGACATTCCGAGCAGCAGTAGGCCTAATGGCCTAATAGCGAGCGCGAAACGCGCGAAGCCGCTATTGCCGAAGATAAGAAGCCCTGACGAATAGGGGTATGGGAGAACGTCGCATTCCCCCCTTCCCCAGAGGGTCGGGGCGGAGCCCTAGAAACCGACGCAATTCTGAGCATTTGATGCCAAATCGAGTGCATTTTGGGTTCTAGTTTACCTCATATTGTGCAACGATGATATCGAAATAGAAGTACCTAACCCACCTCGATCTGTGAAAGTCTGAATCTAAATCAGTCAATTAGTCGCTTTATGAGCCATATTAATTGACATTATGTTGCTCACAAGGGCGGATACAGAAATTTTCGAAGGGGGGGGGGCCAAAGTCCCATGGAACTACTTTTTTTTGGGGGGCCACGTCTACTTTCCGAGCAAAATAGCTGGTCAAAAAAAAGAAATTTTTGAAATGGGGGGCCATGGCCGGATTGGCCCCCCCCTGGATCCGCCCTTGGTTGCTCACAAATAAAAAAAATGGTACAGCTTCTGGGGCGAACGAGCGGACGAAGGACGATCGGCAAGGCGAGAAGAGCCGAGCAGGAGGGGACGGGATGTGCCCCTTCCAATCTCGAAAATGTTTGAATGTCCACACTGCAATGGTAGCATATTTTAAGCTATCATTTTTACGAAATTGGTCATCATTTCAGTGCTGATAGTCGTGGTTTATGACTTCAAAAGCGACTCCTCCAATTGTTTTTTCTTCAAATTTCCATGTTGTAAAATTTGGTGACGTTCTTAGACTGACATTTCAAAAAAAATCTCATAATTTCATTGCCGATGACAGTGGCGGCCAGTGGCGGCGCTAGTGAGGGGGGGGGGGGGGGCTGGGGGCTAAGCCCCCTACAAGAGGCTCAGCCCTCTAAAAAAATGGCCATCCGAATTTGTTACATTAAAATATCCACGATTTTCGGCTGACGACTAAAAAATAAAAGGTCGTCAGAAATTTTGACGGCAAAAAATGGAAAATTTTCATGAGATTTCGGTAGATGACTAAAACAAACAAAAAACAAAAAGGTCGTCAGAAATTTTGACGGATGAAAATGTGAAATTTTCGCCGCGAGGCTTCAGCCCTCCCGAAACTGAAATCCTCGCGGAGGAACTTTTCCATTTTCATTCGCCGAAATTTCTGACGACATTTTCAAAGTCATTTGGTCGAAATGTCGAAATCATCTCAAGCGTATGTTTCAGTTTTTTTGGGGGGCTAATTATGAAATATTTCATTTTTACATGTAAAAAAACCGGATGGCCTTTTTTAGGGGTCTAGTCCTCTAACCCTCTGGCAGCGTGGTACTCTGGTGATAATTAATTATCGATGATGATGGAGGTCGGTTGGTGGCGCTGGAGTAGAATCAGGACACGATAGGTAGCCTAATAAGCCTATGTATAGCCTACCTTTTTAGTCGTTAATTGCAAGCTGCAGAGTTAGGTAGGTGAAATTAACAGGCGAGAGAGGAGGATGCGCGAGCTTTACAGAGGTCTTTTGTGGAGTCCGTTCCAAAGAACTACATTGAAGCACAGTCTTTAATTAGATGACTCGATTCTATGCTCGTGTGTTCACTTTTTTAAACTGTTGCGCTTTTTGCGAGAATATAGGCTATTATTGGTCATTGTGAATGATCATCATCATCAGCAGCCGCCGTTGATTTATTGTTTAGAGGTTGGAGGTTGTGCTCATGAGAATGGTGGATGTGAACACGTCTGTATCAGTGGATTAGACGGTCATTTCCACTGTCGTTGCCATCCAGGATTTCAACTGGCCACCGATGGAAACACATGTGAAGGTATGCATCCGTAATTATGGCTATCTATTGATATTGTTCCGGACTGTTATGCTGCCCTCCATTATTCCCAACATCAGAGACTTGACCTTTATGTTATCTTTCATTGTACATAATTATATGTCCGAACAATTTAAGTTTTCATTGAATAACCTTCTGCATCAGGTTCTCCGTTATATCCACCCTGTTGTATATACACCTCTTCATTGTTAATCTTCTGTGTCCATCCTATCCTCAAGATTTTCCTGTAGCATTTTCTCTCAAAATTAATGCTAACACTCTTCTTTGCAAGTCATTCATTTTTCATACTTTGCTGCTAGTATTAATAGTATTAATCTAGCATTAATAGTCTTGACAACTGTTTCACGAATTTCTGCATCAGATAACCTATTGTGCTGGGTGATTGGTGCAGATATAATTATAGGCTAATGAGTAATGTTTTCTTTATAGTATAATTTCTGTAATGGCATTAGGCTTACGTAGCCTACTGTAATAGTTTAATATAAAATTCAATTATATAAGTTCATCTACTGTAATGTATTATTTTTTATTGGACCTACTTGTATGTAGGCCTAATTAAACACATATTTAGACCATATGAGATTAGATTTTGTGAAGTCATGTTACCTAGGTTTGATTAGGTTAAGGTTGGAAGAGGTTCATAGAACACTGCCTAACTACCTTAAGTCTTGATTTTACATAATAGTATTTGTTGATTAGTTCAAACTGACAGATATGCATTGAGTTATAAGTCTACATGATATAGTAATGATGACAACTCTAACAGGAGTCGAATTTAACTGTTTAGCGGCCTTCAAGACGCTCATCTGTCCTACTTCTAATTTTACAGTTGACCGTATAGGGCATTGTTATCTGAGTAACCTGAGTTTACTTTATGGGTATCAAACCAGCGTTCTTCTGATCTTTGTGCCAGCGTATCACCATTCAACCATCTATCTTTACCAGTACACCATTGTTGAAGGTCATTCCCATACGAAGTTCAGTATTTTATTGACACTTTTTATTCTGTGCAGCGACAACTGAGTAATAGATTTAGTCAAGGGCGGATACAGAAATTTTCGAAGGGGAGGACCAACATTTTCGGTCTTGGAACAAGGAGATACCATTTTATCCGCCAAAATAGTTGATGACTTTTTTTAGTCGTACGGAACTTGTGGGCGTGGGAGGGTCCTATGGAACTACTTATGGGGAGGGGGCACGTCAACTTTCCAAGCCAGAATAGCTGGTCAAAAATAAAGAAATGGGGACATGGCCGAATTGGCCCCCTGGATCCGCCCCTGGATTTTGGTTCAGCTAAAAATTGATGGTTTATTGAAGCTAAATGATTTATACAGTGGTGGGTCCTTTGTTGTCTGCTTTAGATATAGATGAATGCATCGGTGTGAGTTCAACTTGTACTCAGGGTTGTGTCAATACCCTCGGCTCCTTTCTGTGCAGTTGTTATCCTGGTTTTCAGATGGGTACAGATGGTCAATCTTGTTATCGTAAGTTGCCATTGACATATAATATTATTTCTCTGGTTTTAATACCATCGTTGCATAAAAATAACTGTTCTAATTTTTCGCTGCTTACCTTTTTCGCCTAAAATTTGTTTTACATTACTTTTCATGTATGTTACTAAACTGTATTATTACTTCTATGTGCTGCATTGCATTATTTGTCGATGGAACATTATGCATTTGCGAATGGATTATTGAAGACTACACTTACTTACTTGCCTACTTACTTACCTGGCCATGATCATTATACACAATTGTATTATTGTGTTTTTATGTGCTCCTGTATGTGGCTATTTGCAGAGCTGCTTTGAAGAATTTCAGAAGCACAATAATTGCTACTGTCTAGCAAATATAAAAAGGTTGCAAAGATTACTTGAAAATGTTTCTTGAGTTATTTGTATGAATGTTACGGCTACATGGGTCTGTGCAATTCTACAGTGTTTAAGGTACCTTATTGGAGCACTTCTCTCTAGCGCTGTTGGAATTCTAAACCAGTGTAAGATTTGTCAGTTTAGGCTGTATGTGATTGATGCTTATTCATTCATTGATTCATTAAATGAATTTGTGTAGCATCTCGTTAAGGGACTATTCAGAGGCGCTCCAAATCCTAGCATAGCAAAAAAATTAAGCTGTCTTAAGATGAGAGAGGAATGTCTGAGAAGAAACTCTAGAAAGGGAGGGGAGCGTCAAGGGGGGAGGCCATTCAAGGTCGAGGGCCCCTGTTGGAGTTGGAGAAGGTCTCTTTGGAAACATGTAGAGTTGTTGTGCCAATGAATTCTCATCCAAGGTTGATGTTTTACACATGTTCAGAGTTTGTATTACATTTGTTGACATATAGGCCCTCTAAATTAACTTCTTCTGAGTTAACCTCAAAGCTGTTGCAGCACACTATGTGGTTCTGCAACCAATAACTTAGTAGTTAAGTACGCTGTATCCAGTGAATCCATTGCACACAGAATGCTTGAATTTGGTTCATGTTTAGATTACTTTCATTTTATAAGATTGAAGGCTTAAGAGCATCTTTTGGAAAGACTACCCATCACTTCATTATAACAATAATCGTAAACTCCAAACTTTTAAAGCGAAATTTGAAAGCTAAGCGCATATGGCACCAGCCTACTCGTACTCTCCAAATTTCATAGTCTCTAAATTTTTAAAGCACCACTCGAAAGCCAAGCACAGGGCACCAGTTTATTCATGAGCACCGTCTTCCTGGTTTGACCTCGCTGGAGTCTTCTTGGCTGAAGCCTTCTAAGATTTTTATTTGTAGTCTGGTTGATTTTACAAAGCAAAATAAATGTTGTCGTTTTGCTGAAAGGAGTCGAGATCGATGTCATTGACTCGTGTGCTGAAGACAACAGCGGATGTGAACATGAGTGTCATCACACGTCACAGGGTGCAGTTTGCTCCTGTCGCAGTGGATATTCGCTTCAGACTGATGGAAGGTCATGTGAAGGTCAGTCATTCAATTAACTTGAAATCGAATGGCAATGGCATGGTGGGTGGTATTCCAGGTGTGAAAGTGGTGAAAGTTGATTGTAAAATTAATGAATCCATTGTAGAGAGTTGAATAAGGAGAAGAACTTTCTAGTTTTAGTTTCCTGACACTCCTTCCATTATTGAACAACAGACTTATTCGCAGAACACAGACAGAATGTTGTTACCATTATGCTTCTTTCTTTGCTTATGCTAATATTGATGAATGCTTCACTTTGACAAAAGCAGTTTTTTTATTTAGAAGGTTGGTTATTTTTGTTGTCCAATCCCTGCTCAGCAGCTTCTTAGTTTCACGGTAAGTTAAGCTATATCACTGTTTCACTCAGTGTAACCGACTGGTACTGTGAATACAAAGTCATTTAGACCAAATTCTCTCTTAGGACTGTGAAGGTCTTTGTTTAGATCTGTGCTGAATGAGGATCTGTATGCAAAATAACTTCTTGGTGATTATATCATTTCCTGTTTTAGACATCGATGAATGCTCATCAGGGTTGTCTTGCTGTGAACAGATTTGCTTGAACTCTATTGGCAGTTACTCATGTCAGTGTCAGGAGAGTTTCAAACATGATACTGATCCCTGCAAATGTATTGGTATGACATATCTTTCTACTGGTTTGCGTACGGGGTTATGGTTGTAAGTCAGCAAGTAAATTTCAGTACGAATTTTCAACATTTTCAGCACCCCACAAAAAGTGTGTCTGAGCGACGAGCTTTTTATTGAGATCCATATTGGGTTTTTTTTTTATGTCAGGTCATATTTCGGTGTGGTCAAAACAGGATGCAGCAGGCTAGGATGTCCAGAAATTCTTTCCAAAGATGCTCTTAGCCATATAATGACTAGCTGTGTTGGTATCCCACGCATTTGAGTACATGCTCAATGTTGCAGAGTTATATACTTACAAGCATTTTTCAGTCCTATAAAAAGCACACAAATATTCGTACATGATGTATCTAAAAAGATGCAATCCAAAATAAATAACTATCATTAGGTAAGAAATCTCACAAGACGAGTTTTCAAGTAGTAACTTAGGAATTGTAAATTGTAATGGATGTGTGTTTTCGATTCCTCATTTCAGGTGTGCCTACTCTAGAAGTCGATATTGAATACTTTTTTGACAGGCGTGTATCAGAATTGACTGGGAAGCCAGTGCAGCTCATCATTAAGGTGTTGAACTAAGTACCAAGTACTCCTAATAATCTAACAATGGGATTTTCAATAGTAATGTCCATTTTCTGTTTTTGTATTGCTTCTTTCAGTTGATGGCAGCCTCCTGCTCGATGGATATGATAATGATGATAAGGAGTTCACTTTAAATCCAAATCCTATCGTTCCACGTCTACAGTACGAATCTTCTCCCATCCACGTCATTTCGGATGCGGAAGATTTACCTGATAAGCAGGAGTTCAAACAGCAGATCTTCTGGAAAGGCAGGCTTAACTGATTTAGTTGGAAAAGCTTCTTGGCATGGTCAAGTGTAACCAGTCATGGGCAGTTTGCTGATTTTGTTTTAATCAAGACAGTATTGGAATAATAATAAATAATAATAATATTAGTGATAATAGTAATAATATTAATTATTGATAATAATAATCATGTTATTGAAAAGCTTAGTAAGTAACATTAAACCTGATGTTACACATTTTATTACCCTTTTGAACACATGTCTTGGCAACCTGTTTGGAGCCCACTCATCTTGCAACTAAAAATAACATTGATAATAATTGTATTTTCTCCAATTTTATGCATAATGCAGAGTGACACAATAGAAGAAGAGAAGCCATGAGGTATGGGGTCAAATTAAGTCACACTAAGGTTTGGTTGACAACGGACTGGTACCAGGTAGCAATACCATACAATACAGTACTAATAGTTCTGCACTTCTTAAAAAGTTAAAATTTGCTCATTGATGTCAGGCAAATTAAGAGCCACAACTGTACTGAAATAGGTAAGCTAAGATTCATTCATTCATTCATTCATTCATTCATTCATTCATTCATTCATTCATTTGTTATGAAGATACTGCTGGCATTGTAATATTACTCGTAGGGCAACTCTCCAGAGTTTAAAATCTTGTCTGTGTTTTTAGACTGCATTCCAGGTTCTTTTGGCGAGGGCTGCAGTTTCACCTGCTCGTCATGTTCAAATGGTGCCAGGTGTAACAAACAGCGAAGTGGATGCGATTGTACACCTGGTTGGACAGGTATTCTGTGCAATCAGTCTTGTCCGCAGGTAGGTTACTCGTTCGCTTTGGATATTTGATTTCCTCAGTCAAAGTTTTGTGTATTGTATCTTCATCCCTATCTGTAAAATGAATTTGTAAAAGTAGCGATAAAAGAATAATTCAAAACTCTTTAAAAGCTTTATGTTGATTGCATCTATGTAATTGAATAGTAAAAAGAACATCCGGTATTTTTCTTATCCTATTGTAAAGCTGAAGTTACATAAAAGTAAGTAATTTTGTGTTATTGCTACTCAGGGATTTTATGGAGATGATTGTAAGAGTGAATGCAGTTGTCAGAATGGTGGAACATGTGATTCCGTATCTGGAAGTTGCGTATGTCCACCAGGCACTACAGGTGAAAGATGCGAGGATGGGTGCTCACCAGGTATGTCTTTCTACAATCACAAGATCTATTATTATGCTTACATATGTGTATTGTATGTATGTATGCACGTATGTATGTATGCACGTACGTACGTATGTATGTATGTATGTATGTATGTATGTATGTATGTATGTATGTATGTATGTATGTATGTATGTATGTATGTATGTATGTATGTATGTGTGTGTGTGCAGCTGCCATTGCTAAAGGTTGTAATTAATTTTGCATTGTTTATTATTTGCATAATATGTGTACTGCGCCCATACAAAAACCGTGCAATACTCTGTGAATGAGATAAGGAAGTTTAGAGAGTCTTGAAGTATAGAGAGTAGCAGTTTTGAAGTTGATATTTTCATCTTCGTCTGAATGATGCCAGTAACTGTTGATAATTTCTGCTTTTGATTGTCATCTGAGGTTGGTATGGTACGGACTGTGATCAACGCTGTCCTCAGATGTGCCCCACTGGACGTTGCAATCGTATCTTTGGCTACTGTGAGTGTCTGCCTGGGCTGTTTGGACCGGCGTGTAACCAGCCATGTCCTAAGAACAGCTGGGGACCGAACTGCATCAATCAATGCCACTGTAACCATAAACATGAAGACGGATGCAATCCACAGGTATGATTATTAGCTCTACTCCTATATGGTAAAACCAGGTATTTATTATGTTCATTTATTCAAGTATTTATATAGCACCTTTTCAAGGAAACTACTAAGAGGTGCTCCCGACTCTAGCACACCCAAAAATAGCAGTTTTAAAGTGTATATAGAATGAGAGTGGCCTAGGAATAAGCACAACTCAAGAGGGAATTGTAGTTGGATTGATGTGCTCAAGTTCTTCGGAATGTTCTATGTTCTGAGTTTTGCATGTTACAGTGTGCGCACAAATGATAAGTGAAATCACTTGTCTTGGGATTTAAGTTCTGTCTCAATTTCTCCATTTTAGAATGGAAATTGCATCTGTCTTCCTGGTTACCATGGTGACCGATGTGAGCTGTACTGCCCAAATGGAAAATGCTTGGACGAATGTCCACGTGGATTAACGGGCATCAACTGCACTCAGCGTAAGCAGTCGACTTTGTTTTATGCTGTTTGTTGTTATTATTAGAAGTATCACCATAACATCATCATCATTACATTGTGCGATTTTATTTCATGAATGTGGTTATTGTTGTCATGATTACTATTGATTGCATTATTGTAATTGTAATGTTGTGATATAATTTTCAGACTGAATATTATTATTAACTCTTTGCTAGTTTGACAAGTTATTATCATTGAAATCTTATAAATTTCAACATTGGTACAAAGACGAAGATAAAGGTGATGCGGTCTAAATGGATTTAGACAGACTCATATCTAGGTTTTGGCGCGCTATTGTTCCATCTCTATTAATATCAATTGTTATAGACCAGGTTAGTTGAGATTTTATTTTAGACTTCACCACTTCTTAATTATTGCTAAATACAATTATCTCAAGATCACGTTAGAGCAGATCAGACTGCATTACCGATAGAAGCATGTTTAAAACTTTCAGACTTTGCATCTCATGTAATGATGGAGGTGAGAAGTACTTTTATTCTTCATTCCTCTCATTGGTAGTGCTATTGTTTTGTGACTTTCTAGCCTGCCCTCATGGTCGCTATGGCAGGAACTGCACTTACGAGTGCTCCTGCCTTGGAAATGGTTGTGATCCAGAGTTCGGAAAATGTTTCTGTGCTCCAGGAAAAACAGGACCAAAGTGTAATCTTGGTGAGCTATATATATATCCTTAGGTTCTTACATTGGTTGAGATTAGCCTGTAGACGTAGTGATGTTATGCTGTGCAGAACTATGTGTTAATTACTTAAACCTTTATTGATACTTGTCATGCTTTAGGATTCCATACCAAACGTCAGTAGATTAGTTATTCTGAGCTTACAGTAAACTGTGCTGAGAAAGTCTGAAATACGTAAAATAATTTAGAAGCTAATGACTTTTATGGTGGCAAGTTGCTTCTGTAGATCAGTGGTTCCCAACCTTTTTTGTCATAAGGGCCACTTTTTCTAAGTTGGAGGGTACGAGGTCCACTGTTTATATAGTTGAAGGACATTAGGTAGCCACAATGCTAAAATTTAACTATGGTCTACACTAACAGGTACAAGCAATTTATCAAATAGGCTGAAGCTTAGATTTCAAGGAAATATTCGACTACCAGGTACAAGCATATAAAATTGTTATAATTGAATCAAAATAGAATGTTTGATGTTATTTAGAGATGTCAAACTAAAACAATTTGTAATAGAAAATAATTATGTGTTCTATCCTGTCCAAATTGTCAATTTTTTCATATATTTTTGTTAATTCTTTCAGAGATAAGGGCCATTTTTTCAGGCCTGGCGGGCCATTTTTGACCCTCGAGCCACGGGTTGGGAACCACTGCTGTAGGTTGAACTTGTGCTTGCCTGGCTGTTCAATATATTGTTCTGGTTGACCTCTGTTGTTTTCGTAAAATGGAGATGTTGATTCAGTCAGCAATTGAAGTTCTGACAAATGCATTGAGTCATACTCTTAAGTGTTCAACAACAAACATGCCAAACTAATATCATTAACATTCTGAATGACCTGCAGTGTGCTTGTGTAGTTATTAAATATTTATTTATTCTAATGACCTTTGTGAGTCATTTTGCTTTTAAGTGAGTGATTTTAAGGGATGCTGTGCTTTTAACTTTGTTAGACTGTCCTTCTGGAAGGTGGGGTATTGGATGTCTGAATGCCTGCGATTGTGAGCATTCATCAGGCTGTGATCCAAGTAATGGCCTTTGTCACTGTGATCCTGGTTGGTTTGGTCTCAAATGTATACATGGTAAGTGCACTTAAGCTTTCATTTTAGTTCTCTACATCGCAGATTCTTGTATGGCACTGCTTTAGGAATCCTTGTAGGTTGTGGTCGGATTAATGCGGCAGGATGAATTTTGTCAATTGCAGCACAATGTAAATGATGCATGTCAACCTACAAATATGAAGTACCCGTGCTATGAACATTAACTGGTCATCTTCACTAACTTAAATGCTTGTAACGCACTGCACTATACCACACTCTAACAGACCATGCGGCGCACATGTTAAAATGCTTGAAAAGTTATCAAATAGAATTGTAAATAAAACTATTTATTCTTCCATTGTTTGTGCTCTAAGGACAGAATTTGATCAATTTTGAATATGTTCATAACCTCAAGATTTTTACAATGCCCCAAAAGGCACTGTCTTTGCAAATGAGCCTATTTGATTAAAAATTTGTGGCGGCAGTGGACGTGTCAAATTAAGTATGAAATAGAACATAGCTGGGGCGTATAAATTGGGTTTTGGTGGTGACACCTGTTGCAAATCGATTGTTCCCAAACTTTAGTTAGTTGGAGTTTTCCATGATCTCAATCAATCAATCAATCAATCAATCAATTTTATTGCACCAATATAACAAAAACATTTATACGAAGTATATCTACATAACAGTTGGTTACAATCGGAAACCCAGAAGTCCCACTGGTAGGGCTACCTATATGCACGCTTATAGATCTAGTCACCAGTATCAAATTCTACATTGACTGATTTATAGTTTTTGGGTTTATAAGGTGGCGTTGAGACAATTTTTCTATTAATATAATTTTTATTTTTATTTCCCCATTTCGTCCCACATTTGTATTGTACTCATGCATAAACGGGTCACTGTGGCCGAGTGGTTAGAGCTGTCGGACTGTAACGCATACAGTACGAGTTCGATCTTTATCTGAGTGTAGGAAGTACTTCACTCATAATTGTTCTGCAATACAATTGTAGTTGCACCATGAAAGACGTGTGCACTTCTGATCTTTGTAACAGGTTTTTTTAACGTGCAGTTGTACACAAAATGTGCAGTTCTAAATGGATTTGTACAGTTAAAACTAGCAAAAAAGGTCATTGTCATCCGATTGGAAGTAATTTATCATGGAGGATGGGAAAGGAAAGAAGGAGTTGTGCAGTTCTAAAAATTTCTTAAAAACAGCCCTGCTTTGTAAAACATGCGATATCAAATTGCAATTATATTGTACAGTTGCATAAATAGTTTGCTTTTAGATCAGCTGTGCTAATATCGAAATTTTCTGTTTTAAGCTGGTTTGTGTCTGAATATGTTTCCGTAGGATGTCCGTTGGGATATTTTGGCTCACACTGCGTGCAGATGTGTAATTGTGACAACGAGGCTGTCTGCAGTGCAACCGATGGAGAGTGCAGCTGCACTGAAGGATGGACTGGAACACATTGTGACGAACGTCAGTTGTCTCTCTTCACTTGTTTAATTATTTTGGATATTTTTTATAGCGCTTCTTTAAGGTAGGCTACCGAAAAACGCTCCTGGCCTAACTGAGCTAAAATTGCTTTGCAAAAAGATTGATTTGTGTCTCAATTTAATCTTGAGTGTTTGTTGCTGCTATGAAAATGTAATAATAGTCATAAGTGAAATCTCATATGTCTGCCTGTGCCATGTATCAAACATTATTTAGGATGATCACTTCATTCGAATTCATACATTTGCATTAACGCTAAGGTTTGTGTGTCGCCCTGAACCAGAAACACCTTGCATTGTGATTGACCTTTGGTGTGAACTCGTAAAAGTAGACACCGTAGAATTATAGTTTAATTTAGATCAAATACATATGGATGCTTCTTTTTTTCTTCGATTTACATATTATAGCTATTTAAATCCACTATTTGAAATATGTGGATTGATTTTTCTTTTCTGAGAATAATTTGATATCGATGCAATTGTTATTGTAGCATGTCCTGCTGGTCACTTTGGTGCCAACTGTTCTGCACTTTGTTCATGTAAGAATGGTGCTGCATGTGATCCGGTCTCTGGTCAATGCATCTGTGCACCAGGGTGGCAAGGAACTTCATGCACAGATGGTGAGTTCAGCACACCACTCTACCTAAGACACACACAAATGATTATCATCGGTAATGCAGCTTCCAACAATTGATAATAATAATAAAGTTTCAGCTGTCTGTCGCCTGCATGCAGCGGCACTTCTCAGAAAACATTCACTTTACTACATCACAGAATCAAAGTATAATTATATAGACTGTTTGTCACTCATCTGTGTAACTCTATTCAATTTCTTTGAACTTTATTCGTGTTCTTTGAACTTTATTCAAGTTCTTTGAACTTTATTCAAGTTCTTCGGAATGTTCTATGTTCAGAGTTTTGCATGTTACAGTCCGCACATGATAATTTCAGGAGACTCCTGAGATAAGATAAGAATATTCTTTAATATACCAATTGCTATCCGCATTTTGGTGTACATACAAAGTATACTAAACAAACGTACATAATTTCTATATCCAATCAATGTCAAAGTGTTTTAGAATAGCATAAAATCCTAAGTCCAAATCCAATATAAATTTTAAATTTAAAAAAGAAGTTCTTTTAATGACCAACAATTTATGCTGCACTTTGGTTTATATGGTATTACATTTAAATATGATAAAGCATCCTTGTTATAAATGAGCACCCTGGGTTATCCTGGTCGCACCTAGTGCACTTGGCCCTCGTCTCTACCCTCTGTATACCGCAGGCGATCTCCCCTCCTAAATGCGATGCCGATGATGCTTAGGCATGCGACGTTAGGGTGTCCCACAAAAACTTTTTTCTTGAAATTCTTAGGTCTCACCAGTCAAAAAGTTTCCTATGGGGATGATAATATCTGTTTAATTTTTTCGAATTTTTAAAATAATTTTTAGGTTCCCCCCAAAGAGCTCAAAATTTTATATATAGCGTACTATGATATTCGTGTGCAAATATTTCAATATATGAGGCAACGTCATTCACACCTCATATATTTTACATGCTTTTGCACAAAATATGATATTAATTCATTCATTGCGAAAATTTATCTAGCGCCCCTTCAAGAAGCCAACTCAGAGGCGCTCCCAGTCCAGCCACAGCTAAAAAGATAGGTCTTGAGCAACTTGTAGAAAGCAGGCAAATTATTCCGAGATAGTAAGCGTAGTGCAAGCGGGAGCCCATTCCTTGTGGACGGGCCAACAACCGAGAAGGCTCGACGCTGTCTGGTAGCAGAGCGGGTTCGAGGGACCAGCAGCTCCCCATTGGCCGAAGAGCGTAAAGTTCTACGGGAGGCTACGACAGAGACAGGGCGACAGAGATCAGATGAGTAGGAAGGAGCACTACCAATTAAAATCCGCCAGGATATGTCATAGGCTACAATGTAATTGCTCAAAAAATGTTATACTGTATTTTGCTCAGACTGGTTTGCAGTTAATTGACTGAAATTTGACCAAATTTATATATGCACAGACTTTTCATATAATTATTAGAATTCGGAATATTATTTAACCATTATTGACTACTATAATAATTCGAGCAGTTATTCAAAAAATAGTTTACTTTGAGATGGCATATTAGTACACAGTACCAAATGTGAGATAGTCACATGTTTGGTCCAATCAGTAATAGTCACATGTTTGGTCCAATCAGTAGTTTACTACATCGGAAGAAGAGACTCAAGTGAATCATGGTTGCAATTTGGGAAGTACTTTCGATGTTTTTCAACAGCTTGCAATTAGAACTGTTTATGTCTTTCATTTGTTATGGCATTAAATGTCTGTATCAGGCACAGCCATTGACACATGTCAAGTTGTTCACGATTACAATGGCTTAATTGAACGATTTTCCAGATGGTCAAACAGCAGGACTCTCTAGAAAGCTGTCGTCAATGCCGGTAGTCTGGAAAAAGTTTTGAGAGATATATAGCTCTTATAAAGTTGTGGAAGAAACTTGACCAAGTGAGATCCGATTTCGGGGTCATGTGTAGTATGAGAGTTGCTTCCTTGTGTGGTGTTAAGAGATCAGAAAACAATTCAAGAGTTGCGTGCTCTTGACTGAAGTATCAAGAATGGCATTGCATTACTTTAAGTGCAGTAATACTGAGAACACGCAGGATAATCATATGCTTGTAATCTTCTAACTAACATGAAGCAATTAAATGGAATATCAGCTGAGGTCGGACAGTGCGCCAGGATAGTGAAACTCATAAACAGTTCTAATTGCAAGCTGTTGAAAAACATCGAAAGTACTTCCCAAATTGCAACCATGACTCACTTGAGTCACTTCTTCCGATGTAGTGAACTACTGATTGGACCAAACATGTGACTATCTCACATTTGGTACTGTGTACTAATGCCATCTCAAAGTAAACTATTTTTTGAATAACTGCTCGAATTATTATAGTAGTCAACAATGGTTAGATAATATTCCGAATTCTAATAATTATATGAAAAGTCTGTGCATATATAAATTTGGTCAAATTTCAGTCAATTAATAATGCAAAACCAGTCTGAGCAAAATACAGTATAACATTTTTTGAGCAATTACATTGTAGCCTATGACATATCCTGGCGGTTTTTAATTGGTAGTGCTCCTTCCTACTTATCTGATCTCTGTCGCCCTGTCTCTGTCGTAGCCTCCCGTAGAACTTTACGCTCTTCGGCCAATGGGGAGCTGCTGGTCCCTCGAACCCGCTCTGCTACCAGACAGTGTCGAGCCTTCTCGGTTGTTGGCCCGTCCACAAGGAATGGGCTCCCGCTTGCACTACGCTTACTATCTCAGAATAATTTGCCTGCTTTCTACAAGTTGCTCAAGACCTATCTTTTTAGCTGTGGCTGGACTGGGAGCGCCTCTGAGTTGGCTTCTTGAAGGGGCGCTATATAAGTTTTCGGAATGAATGAATTAATATCATATTTTGTGCAAAAGCATGTAAAATATATGTGGTTTGAATGACGTTGCCTCATATATTGAAATATTTGCACACGAATATCATAGTACGCTATATATAAAATTTTGAGCTCCTTGGGGGGAACCTAAAAATTATTTTAAAAATTCGAAAAAATTAAACAGATATTATCATCCCCATAGGAAACTTTTTGACTGGTGAGACCTAAGAATTTCAAGAAAAAGGTTTTTGTGGGACACCCTAGCATGCGTTCATAAAAACTTCATAGTTCTTAACGGTTCAGCTCTTTCTTTTTGCTCTCTTCAATGCTCGCTCTCAGAACCTTTACCGACGAATGTCAAGCTGTCCTTAAACCCATCCAAAACCCAATTGATATCGTTTGACACCTGCTAGCAACTCGCCAAGATTAACTATTCCCTCGTGGCCGAGAGATTTCCTTTTGCCCTTTTCATCCTGTGTCCGGGGACTCTATAGTGTCAACCTTGATTGTCAACTATTCCTGCTATTACCATTTGAGATGCCTGAGGGATTCTGAAGATTTATTTCTTCTTTGGTATTTGCCTCTTTAGTTCATGCCTTTATTTGCTTTTGCATAGACTATTGTAATTCACTTTGTTAGCCTAAGTCTCTCCCACTGAAGTCAGTTCTCTATGCAGCTACCAGGCTTATTGTTCATCCCCACAATTCTCCTGCATCTCCAGATTCTTATTTAAGTATCCACATTGGCTCTCTCGCACTGCTCGCATTTAGCTGAAGGTACTTATATTCATATTACCTGCATCTTGCCTCTAAATACCTATATACCTCCAAACGTCAGCCTACTTCCTTCACCGGCTTTGCTCTTCTGACAGCCTTGATCTTTTGTGTCTCGTCTAAGAACTGCCTCGACTCGGTCCCATGCCATTGTCTGCATTAGTCCCGATATTAGTCCGTCGCTATGGATTTGTTCGCATCGCCCTATGCTATCCAGTGATCGTTCTGTATATTTTTGCTGCCTCAAAACTTGTCTTTGTTGTTGAGGACTTGAGCACTGGGAGCGCCTCTGAATAGAGTGCATTGTGAGACACTTTCTAAATCTTCGAGTACAAGACTATGCAATACAATACAATACAATACAATATGGTGACCTTATTTCTGTAGACTCTTTGTGTTTATCTTTTCCACTGTCATTTTTCGATGTTATGTTATTGTCTGCTCTCTGATAACATTCTATTTTCTGGTTAGCATTAGAGTTGTATAAAATGTTGTTCTACTGTTACACTTTGTTTGCTTTAGAATGTGGCAATGGTACCTTTGGGGCAGGGTGTAGATATAGTTGTCGTTGTGGAGAGAATGGGATTTGCGATCGTGTGACCGGCGCATGTGTCTGCGGTGCTGGTTGGGTTGGGCGCTTCTGCGATCAACCGTGTCCAGAAGGATTCTATGGACCAAGCTGTTCTGAAATCTGCTCTTGTGAGAGTCATGCTCGTTGCCATCACATCTCTGGGAAGTGCTTCTGTCCGGCTGGTACGATGAGCAAAGGCTGCAAACAACGGTGCACGGACGATTTCTGGGGCATTGATTGCAAGCAGGTCAGTGTTTGTATTGTATATTGCTTTGTATATTGTATTGTATATGGCAAAAGGAGAGGGGTACCCTTGAATCCACAGGATGTCGCAGAGGGCGCTGTACTTTTTTCATGCATATGTTGGTTGTGTTTATGTCAACCTCCAATTGACATTTTAAAGTTTTCTTCCTTTTTCTTCGTGTTCAGTAGCGCAGCCTACGCCTAACCTAGTCACTGTATTTCGGTATCTAAAGCTAGTGTATAAGTTTCTAAAGTTCTTAACTTGTTCAATTACAACAAAGCTCTGTTTCTGGTATTTTCTTCTTTCTTCATAACAACGCAAATAACACAACAATGGATCAACGACGACAAACGCTTGAATTCTACGACAGCAACGCAACTATTATTATCTAACTCCACTGTTCTCTAAAACGTCTTCTACTCTCTACTACCAACTCCTTCTTCCACAACTTAACTCACTGTCTAGACGTACACTCTTCCCCTTGCCGCTCTGTCCTTCTATCTGTCCGTCTGTCTGTCTGCCTATCCCTCTCTCTCTCGCGCTCTCCGGCGACGGTCGGCCGAGCCGCGCCAACTTTCCCGCCAGTCTGTCACCTGCAGGCCTAACTGTCTAGACGCTGACCTTGAGCTGGTCTATTCGTACGCCTAAACATCAACTGACCACATAGACTATACAAAATTAGCTCACATTACCTCCCTCCTTTCTTTTAAAGAGAGCTAATTATCTATAAAAATTAGCGAACGTACCTTAACTAAACAATGCAAATAGTCTATAACATAATACATCATAAAATATCTTACACTACAATCTAGACAGACAATCAGCTACTACATTCAATTTACCTTTCTTATAGTTCAACAGAATGTCAAAATTTTGCAATGATAAAGACCATCTGACTAATTTAGCAGATTTCGACATTGATTCAGTCAAATAAACTAAAGGATTATGGTCTGTAAACACATTGATTTTAGAACCAATAAGAATTTCTTTCAACTTGTTTAAAGCCCATATGATTGCATAGGCTTCCTTCTCAATCGTCGCCGACCTCCTCTGAGTATCTGTCAGCTTCTGACTGATAAATGAAACAGGACGTTCAATCCCTTCCTCGTCCACCTGAGACAGTACAGCTCCCACAGCAAAATCACTGCTATCACAGTACAAATTAAATGGTTTCCCAACCTCAAACATATATAGAATCACATTTGATAAAACAATCTGTTTAAGGGAATCAAAAGATTTCTGATGTGCATCAGTCCAAACAATGTTCTCAGGTACTTTCTTGCTGGTCAAGTCTGTCAATGGTTTAGCAATTTCAGCAAAATTACAGATAAACTGTCTGTAAAATCCAAAAAATCCTAAGACTTGCTTCACTTCCTTCCTGGTTTCAGGTTTCTTCAAATTAATTAAACTGTCAATCCTGTCTGGATTCATCATCTTCTTCCCTGATCCTATGAGGTGACCGATGAACTTCACCTCACTCTTACCAAACACACATTTCTTCAAGTTCAATGTTACATTATGCAGTCTTATTTGTTTCAAAAATAATTCCAAATGTCTTAAATGAATGTCCCAATCATTCGAATGCACTGCAATGTCATCAACATAAGGTTCAGTAAAATCATGAATCGGTTGCAAGATCATATTTATCGCTTTTACAAAAGTCCGTCCAGAGTTAATCATTCCAAACGGAACACGCGTAAATTCATACAGTCCATTATGTGTAACAAACGCAGTCTTCCATTGGTCACTCTTTTTCACAGGACAAGTCCAATATGCACTGCGACAGTCCATAACAGAAATGAACTTGGATTTTCCAACTTTGCTCAAGACATCGTTGACGATTGGCATAGGATATCTGCAGTTTTCAGTAAAAGAGTTAATGTACCTGTAGTCACAAGCCAATCTCAAGGATCCATTCTTCTTTTTGACAATGACAAGTGGACTTGCCATTCTGCTTGACGATGGTTGAATGATGTTTTCTTTCAGCATCTCTTGTATTTGTTTTTCCACTTCTGCTCGGTATATTAATGGTATTCGATATGCCACGAATTCTTTTTCTCGAAAGTCTGGTCTCAGCACCACTTCGTGTTCTACTAATGTACATAGTCCAGGTTGGTCTGAAAATCTGTCTGCATATCGATTCAGTACATCAAGTAATTGTTTCTGCTGTTCGCTGGTCAGATGTCCAATTTGTTCGTAATCCAATTGAAGTGACTTCTGTTTTGTCTCTGAATAGTCTTCCTTCAGCGGTATTTCTACCACTGATCCAAATTCGTCATCCTCTTCCACGATCAGACCACAAGACAATGTTCTCGTAATGAACTTCCTCATCTTGTTAGCATGAATAATCCGTCGACCATTTTCGTTCATGTCCACCAGATACGAATATTTGGATCT
The DNA here is from genome assembly GCA_949752735.1 of Lumbricus terrestris. Lineage (NCBI taxonomy): Eukaryota > Metazoa > Annelida > Clitellata > Crassiclitellata > Lumbricidae > Lumbricus > Lumbricus terrestris. Next base: position 39,762,386 of record OX457040.1, read on the forward strand.
TCTTTGCAGGACCGTGCATGGACCATGCCATCGGGAGATCAATTTATTGGTTGACGTTGGATACAGCACGATGACGTTCTCTCCTGGCTCGAATTCTTTATCTTTTGCTCTTTTGTTGTATTGACTGGCGTACTGTTTTTGCTTTTCTTCAGCACAGCTCTCGGCGAATGTCAAGGCCTTTTCCATGTCTGCTCTTAAATTCTTCAGGTACTTCGCCGGTTGCACTCCAATGTTCGGTGGTAGATTTATTTCTTTGGTCCAGCTTTCTTTAAGGATGGTGAGTGGCCCTCTCGGCAACTTTCCATAGACCAGCAAATACGGTGCTACTCCTGTAGTTGCATTAGGCACTTCTCTCAATGCCCAGACTGTAAATGGAATAATTTTATGCCACTGTCTCGGATTTTCCACAACGACATGATGAATCATTTTCTTGAACGTTTGATTCCATCTCTCCACCAATCCTGCCGCTTCTGGATGTCCTGGCGAATCGAATCGAGGACAACATCCCATCAGTTTCAGAAATTCTCTTGTTAGACTGGCTGTGAAATTCGTCCCTCTATCGCTCGTTATCACTGACGGAACTCCCACATCCATGAACAGCTTCATCAAAGCTTCGCATACAGCCTTAGCGGTCAATGACTTCATCAAGAATATTGTCGGCCATCTTGTACATGAGTCCACGATGCACAAACAATACTTATGCCCTGCTGCTGAAGTCGGTTCGATTGGTCCTACGACGTCCATGGTCATTCTTCTGAACGGTACATCCTCTCTTGGTATTGGTGTAATCGGCACTCGATCCATCACCAAACTTCGTGCTTTCAACTGACACTTCTCACAGGACTTGCAGAACTTCACCACATCTCTACGCATTCTTGGCCACACAAAGGACAACTTGATACGTTCCCTTGTCTTCTCTTCTCCCAAGTGTCCGCCAAATACTGACTCATGTGCCAATTCCATCACCTGAATTCTTCTTTCCTTCGGCAACACCAACTGATACACCAACTGGTCCAACATTTGATGTTTCTTATACATCAACCCATTCACCACACTAAACTCTGGTCCTTTGTCTTCAGCTATCTTCCACCACGACCTCAGTGACTCGTCATTTCTCTGCTGCTCTTCAAATTTCTTTGCGTCTGCCAATTGTCTTTCATCACTCGTATTCTCGGCAAACAAATCCCTCATACTCGTGTCTATTTCACCATCACTCTCAGAATCATCATCATTATTACGTTCACATGCAACTATCTCTTTTTCAATTTCATTGTTTCCGGATGTTATTCCTTCTTCTTCTTCTTGAACGCTTTGTTCATCATCGCTTTCTGTGTCCTCATCTAGCAAACTTTCATTTGACTTTTCCTCTTCTCCTTCTTCCACTTCTCTTCTCCGACTCTGTGCTCTTGTAGTCACATTCGCTTGCAATTCTCCTTGTAATACATTCACTGGTGGAACCTCTTTCAGTTCTGCGATTATCTCTGGATGCAGCAAGAACTTTTCTTTGTTATCTTTGCACAAGACTGCCGGAATGCTGGCACACACCAAGGTTAAATATGGCGCGATATTTACTCCCTTGTCTTTCAAATCTCCTCCTTCGTTATGACAACTCATCCGCACTTCGATTTTCACCAACTTAGCTGGAATGGGTTCTCCAGCCACACATTGCAAATGTACTCTGCCAATTTCTTCCACTGTCGCTCCTTTCAACAATTCCTCATTGATTACTGGAATCTCAGTACCAGAGTCGATCAGCGCTCTGACTTGCACGGGATGACAACTGTCATCATTTCCACGTATCTCTACATTGACATGCTGTAGTAAAGACTTCTTCGTACGTTGACATTCATCTTTGCTTTCTGTTTCTCGACCAGTATCTTTAATTGGAGCAGAATTTACTATTTCTCTCTGTATAGCAAATTGAGGCGTGCACTTCATCACTGACTTCACTTCCGTTTCGCGGTTGTCTTGTTCTTCAGACTGATTCGGTGCATTCATTACTTGTATCTGATTTACTCTGAGATTTTCTGCACTTCGAGTAAACCTATTTCTCAGATTTGTCATTCTGGGTGGTACTTTGCAATCCTTTATCAGATGTCGGTCTGACTGACAATTATGGCAACGTTTCTTAACAATCCCTCTCTGTTCAGTGCTCTCCCGCCTGTAATTGTACGCTGTATTGTTTTCTCTTTGGCGTCCCATCACTGGAATTCGACTGTACATTTGTCTGTCACCCGTTGCTTCTCTTCGATCTTGACCAAACTGTCTTCCAGGAACACCATCATTCCTTGCTTCGTTATTTCTGGCTTGGTTTCCTGTTTCTTTGTTATTACTATTCCACCTGGGTTGCTTCGAACTATTTCCCCATGCTTCATATTTCGGTTTGTCTTGAAACATTAGACCAATTCGATTGTTCACGTGTACGTCTGCGAGTTCTGCAACATTACTAGCTTCAAAGCATTCAGTACCCTCTTTTGCTAGTACGAACTGTAGTGGACCCGGTGGTAGACATTCTTTCAATTTATCCGCCACTAACAGATCAAATAACTTCTCGTAGCTTTTGCCCACTCGCCTACTTCTGACATAATAGTTCAACAGATTCTTCAATCTTGCTGTAAACATCGTGTATGTTTCTTCTGCCGTTTTCCTCGCATCTCCAAATCGTGATCGATATTCTCTCGCTGTCAATTTGAATTCTTTCAGTAAATGTTCTTTCACTATGTCGTAATCGTCTAGATCAGCGAAAGACAATCGGTTCAACACCGTTCTTGCTCTTGGCGTCATTAGTGGTAACAGCAATTTGACCCAAAACTGCTTTTCCACCGTAAAACTGTTGAATGCATTCTCAACTGTCTCAAAATATAATGGCACCTCCATCATATCATATGGCATCTTAGGTAATACGTGTTTCATTGCATCACCTATCCTTTTAATCTTGGACACCATTGTCTCACTTTCTCTGATCCTGTTTCGTTCTGACTCTTCACGGCTTCTTCTTTCGTCTTCATTTCGTTCCCTCAGTCTATTTTGATCTTCTACCCTACGCAGTTCTTCTTGTTCTATCTTTTGCTGCAACAATTCTAACTGTTTTCTGCGTTCCTCCTTTTCTATGGCCATTTCTCGGAGCTGAGCTTCCTTAAGAGCGAGTTTCTTTTGTTCTAATTCTAATTGTTCTTCCCTTTCTCTTTCCGCTTTTTCCAAATTTTCTTTCTCCATTTTTAATTCTTCCTGTCGAATCTCTTCGGCTCTTTGTAATTCTGCCAAACGCATGGCTTCTTTGTCTTCCTCACGAATCTTTTGCTCTTCCATCTGTTGTTTTCGTATTTCTTCATCACTTTTCCTTGCTCTCTCGTATTCTATCATCAATTCCATTCTTCTTCGTTCAGCTTCGTCACGATCTCTTTTCAGTTGTTCTAGCTGAAGCTGGAACTGCTGCTTCTGCATCTGTATCTCTTCTTGTCTCATCCTTTCTGCTTGTTCTGCTCTTGCTTTTTCCTCTAGTCGAAGCTTTTCTGTTCGTTCAATCTCTTCTTGTCTCCGTTTCTCCTCTTTCTCTTTCTCTTCTTGTTTTTGTTCTTTCTCCTCTCGTCTCCGTTGCTCCTCTTTCTCTTTCTCCTCCTGTCTCCGTTTCTCCTCTTTCTCTTTCTCTTCTTGTTTCCGTTCTTTCTCCTCTTGTCTACGTTGTTCTTCTTTCTCTTTCTCCTCTTTTCTCCGTTGTTCCTCTTCTTGTTTCCGTTCTTTCTCCTCTTGTCTCCGTTCTTTTTCTTCCTGTCTCCGTTGCTCCTCTTTTTCTTTTTCTTCTTGTCTGCGTTGCTCCTCCCTCATCATCATAAATTGCATCAACGCCTCCATAGACATCGGTGCCGGTGGTTTTTCAATTGGTTTCTCCTCAACGCCACCCACTGCACCTTTCTCTTCAGCTTCCTTTTTAAGCCAAACCTCCGCTAATGCTCCCATCAAATTTTCTCTAGACATCTCTTCGACTTCTTCTACGTCTAGACCCTCTTCAATTAATAACTTTATTAATCGATCAGAAGACATCTTCTTTATACTGGCTTGCTTTTGTTCTGTAAGTTTCTCCATCTTTCTTCTTTACTTCAGTGATTACCGTGAAGAAATCAAGGGAGTGGCTATGAATATCTGTGATTGGCTGACTTTAATTCTTTTGGCTCCTTGGGTAAACAAGCAAGTTTTGTATACCTCTCTCTGGCGTTGCTTTGTCGTAATGTCGTTCGTATGCCCGTTGTATCTTCTCACCAGACTCCGAAATGCGTCTCCAATCGTAAATATTCCTCCAATTGAAAATATTCCTCCGACTGAAAATATTCCTCCAATTGAAAATATTCCTCCAAATGAAAATATTCCTCCAAATGAAAATATTCCTCCAAATGAAAATATTCCTCCAAATGAAAATATTCCTCCAAATGAAAATATTCCTCCAATTGAAAATATTCCTCCGATTGAAAATATTCCTCCAAATGAAAATATTCCTCCAATTGAAAATATTCCTCCGATTGAAAATATTCCTCCAAATGAAAATATTCCTCCGATTGAAAATATTCCTCCAAATGAAAATATTCCTCCAATTGAAAATATTCCTCCAAATTAAAATATTCCTCCGATTGAAAATATTCCTCCAAATGAAAATATTCCTCCAATTGAATTCGCTATCCCAACATCCTTTGCTTGAATTCAGTATCCCACCGCTGTCACCAAAATGTCAACCTCCAATTGACATTTTAAAGTTTTCTTCCTTTTTCTTCGTGTTCAGTAGCGCAGCCTACGCCTAACCTAGTCACTGTATTTCGGTATCTAAAGCTAGTGTATAAGTTTCTAAAGTTCTTAACTTGTTCAATTACAACAAAGCTCTGTTTCTGGTATTTTCTTCTTTCTTCATAACAACGCAAATAACACAACAATGGATCAACGACGACAAACGCTTGAATTCTACGACAGCAACGCAACTATTATTATCTAACTCCACTGTTCTCTAAAACGTCTTCTACTCTCTACTACCAACTCCTTCTTCCACAACTTAACTCACTGTCTAGACGTACACTCTTCCCCTTGCCGCTCTGTCCTTCTATCTGTCCGTCTGTCTGTCTGCCTATCCCTCTCTCTCTCGCGCTCTCCGGCGACGGTCGGCCGAGCCGCGCCAACTTTCCCGCCAGTCTGTCACCTGCAGGCCTAACTGTCTAGACGCTGACCTTGAGCTGGTCTATTCGTACGCCTAAACATCAACTGACCACATAGACTATACAAAATTAGCTCACATTACGAAGAGACTGAACACGAAGAAAAAGGAAGAAAACTTTAAAATGTCAACCTCCAATTGACATTTTAAAGTTTTCTTCCTTTTTCTTCGTGTTCAGTAGCGCAGCCTACGCCTAACCTAGTCACTGTATTTCGGTATCTAAAGCTAGTGTATAAGTTTCTAAAGTTCTTAACTTGTTCAATTACAACAAAGCTCTGTTTCTGGTATTTTCTTCTTTCTTCATAACAACGCAAATAACACAACAATGGATCAACGACGACAAACGCTTGAATTCTACGACAGCAACGCAACTATTATTATCTAACTCCACTGTTCTCTAAAACGTCTTCTACTCTCTACTACCAACTCCTTCTTCCACAACTTAACTCACTGTCTAGACGTACACTCTTCCCCTTGCCGCTCTGTCCTTCTATCTGTCCGTCTGTCTGTCTGCCTATCCCTCTCTCTCTCGCGCTCTCCGGCGACGGTCGGCCGAGCCGCGCCAACTTTCCCGCCAGTCTGTCACCTGCAGGCCTAACTGTCTAGACGCTGACCTTGAGCTGGTCTATTCGTACGCCTAAACATCAACTGACCACATAGACTATACAAAATTAGCTCACAGTTTAGTTATGTTTCTCACTGGATTGATACATTGCGTCCTTTGAGAATCTCTTAAATACAGTGTGGGATGCAGTGGTGGTGCAGTGGCATGTTCTGCACTCTGCAATCGGACGATTGCAGGTTTGAGTCTACTTCAAACCCCTGTGTATTGACCCTGAAAAGTTTCTTGCCCACAATTATCTGTGAGAAAGGCAGCAGGACAAACCATCCACCCATCTCATTTCCCAGGTTGCATCAAGGATCAATGGACATGCCCTAGTACATGAAACTCATCATCATAAATTATTCAAATTCAATTTGTGTGAATGTACAATTTTTAAAAATGTAGATCTCAATAAACACCTTCTTGAGATTCTTGTTAAGGCGCTATATAAATGGTCTTATACATACATATATGAGATGTATACATGAGATGCATACCAATGAGTTAATTTAAAATGTTTACTTTTTAACTGTATTACAACAACAATGTCTCACTGATTCTTTTCTAAACTACCAGTTTACTTTCTGTTTTGTAAATTGCAAAATTATTGACTGACAATGTGTCTTTAATTTCTGACAGAAGTGTAAATGTCAGAATGGTGACAGATGTGATGCCGTCAGTGGACTCTGTCAATGCTTTCCTGGTTGGATTGGGCAACACTGCACAGAAAGTAAGGTTCCTTTAACAGCTTTCTAGTTAAGTCGTACAGTGATAACTGTGAAACAAAATGTCCTCTCAATACTGCTGACTGAAAATAAGACTTACCTCTTTATTCAGAATTACATATTCATTCACTGGTGGTACAGACTTTCAAGGAAATGTGCTTTGATTTGCTTTTGTGCTTTTGGCTGAAAGGAGTTTTAAAAATGTAGACCTAAATAATTTTGTAAAATTATATTGACCTCAATTTCATGTGCCATTTGTGGTACTCAATAAACTTTATGTGATGCTGATAGCCTGTGCTTTGAAATCGTTGCTTTAAAAATCTTGCCATTGCTTGATTATAGTAAAGTGCATAACTTGTGTATGTGTGCTTTTATGGTACCTTACCATGTGTGATCGCCACCCACAAGTGATCACTGTTTGTGACCCTAATAATATTTTGTGTCATCCTGAATTTTTTTAAATTGAATATTCTCTGTGCTAGTTTGAAGTACTAAATAGCAACCACAGCAAATTTTATTTAAGAAAATCATGACTGCCTCACCTTCTTTAAATCTTAAGGCAGCCTCATTTGAAAAAGTTGTTGATCATTGCTGTACATTGTTCTTCTGTTTATCTGTAGAATGTCCCACTGGATTTTACGGCAGTGGTTGTCTGTTGAGATGTCTTTGCATAAATGACGGCGTCTGTGATCACGTCGACGGCAGCTGTTCCTGTGAATCTGGTTGGAAAGGAGAATTCTGTCAAACACGTGAGCTGCTTTCTTTTACTGAATAATATCCGGCACCCTGTCATTGCAACGTCAGTCAGTTGAACCCTACCGAATGATAAGGAAGCTTTTGTCGTTCCATGACTATGCACTTTGTACAGTGTACAAAGACTGAAACGGGTGACCAAATCATTTGTTTTTTTATACGTGGCAGTCTCTTTTAGCCAGAGTACATCTTAGCATGTGCAAAGAAAATCAGTTGACTCCAATGGCGGGCTGGTGGCATCACAGTATGGCAAGCCAGGTGCCCTGATAAAAACCTTTGCACGATCGTGACCCTGCCAGAATTTGTGCGTATCGAAAATTTATTTGGGACTTAAATTGCTCCCTGCACTGGTTATTTGTATAACTTATCTGACTATGCCCTGACTACAAAACATTTCTTGTTCACTCATCCCCAATCTATATATTCTTCTGTCTTCCTATAGAGGATTTAATTCTAAACTCAAAACTGAATTTTATAATTTGCCACAATCTAATTCCTCTCTTTCACGTCTTGCAATATATCGATGCATGTGGGTGCATTTGTGTGTATGCTGTGTACAGCGCAGTCTAGTAAACTAAAAGATTGTACCAGTATGTAATTATTAGCAACACTTGTCACCAGTTTTCATTACCATCCTGACTGACTCATGTTCATCTTATGCTTGGTAGCTGAAAATGCTCTCCATTTCTTACCTAAATTAGTCTATTACTGTGCGTCAAATTGGCAGATTTAATAAACCATGGAGATCAGGGAAGGCGAGAGATTAGGATTTGTAAAGGCAGTTGGAAATAGACTGGTCACACCACACTGAAAGTTTTATGGTGCCTGAAACTTTATTGTATGTTTCACTTTTCCAGAGTGTCCTGCAAATCAGTATGGCAAGAACTGTAGCAAGACCTGTTCCTGTAAGTATGCCACTTCATGTGACCGAGTGACAGGCAAATGCAACTGCAAGCAGGGATATGAAGGCATCTCATGTCAGAAGAGTGAGTCTCTCAGTTGTTCCAATAGCCTGTAACAGATCATTTTTATTTATTATTTCAAATGCTTTGACTTTTTTTCTTTCAATGTATATTATGGCTTATCTTGTGTATAAGAGTGCAAAAGTAGCATTACTGCATAGCCCCCATAGGATAGATGTGCTTTGTAGGCTGCTATTAGGGCCCTGCATTGCAGGCCGTCTGTTCTGTCAGTAGTTAATTATTTGTGATTCGTATTCTTGTGAATTGTTTCAATTGCATAACTGTACACTGTAACCAGTTGTGGTCTGTCAACTGGATTGTCCAATAAGAAATTTATTAGATTAATAGAAAAGGAGTTCCAAAATTTAGAGATGGTAGCTGAGAAGGTGTATTCGCCAAGAAGAGTTTTAGTTTTAGTTTTTTTATGACTCTAATGAGATGACCTGATCGAAAAATGATAAGCGTGAAAATAAGGATTTTAAGTATTGTGACTGGCTAGAGTTTGATGCTTATATGTGATACTGACTTAACTAACCCCTTAGGGACAAGAGTGTACTAAATTGTTGTATGAGAAACCAATACAGCTACCGTAATTGCTAATGGGTTAAAGAAATGCAAGAATGTATCAGAATTTATCTTATCCCTGGTTGCTGTTATTAGATCATTTATGGTGTCTTGTAGAATGTGCAGCTGGCTACTTTGGCAAAGACTGCTCTGAGCACTGTGACTGTGCCAATGGTGCTGGCTGCAACCATCGTAATGGGCGCTGTGTGTGTCAACCAGGATGGAAAGGAAAACGCTGTGACAAAGGTTGTGGTCTTATGACGCATGCTTCTCTTCAGAACCAGTTTTCTTATGTAATAGCGCATTTAATATAGCACTTTCCTAACTATGCTAAAGCATTTTTCTCTCTTGTTTGGAGTTATTTTTTAATGAGCCTTCCTGCTATAGTTGATGCTTTATAATCATGCTTTATGCAATTTTGATACACTGTGCATTGGTTCATTTAGCTTGTCCTCCTGGTTTCTACGGATCAAACTGTAAACAGCGTTGTTCCTGTAAGAAGGGGCAGCCATGTCACTTCAGAACTGGAGAATGCCAATGTCCTTCCGGATACACGGGTCCTTCTTGTACCAACTGTGAGTCATCCAGTCAACTTAATTACAAATTTAGTTAAATAAAATGCTCATTTCAGATTCATACGAGCAAACGTTGAGAAAGACAAGTTGGTTGTACTTATGTCAATCAATGCTGCCTAGCATTGCTCAAACAGCACATCACAAGCTATATATCACATAGACATTCCATTCGGAGACAATTTTACTTTAAGATGTGAGTTCGATAATTATTCTTCAAGTTTAGACAAAACCATTGCATAGTTATAGGCAGGGTTTAAAGTGGGGGGAATGCGTTGGATGGTGATCTCGCTGACGTAGAAGTTCTTTGATTGCGTTCCCACTGCTCACCTGCATGGAACGCTGGAAACACATGCACTCCAATAAAACTCTTCTTTGGTATTCCCACTGCTCACCTGTTCGGCGTTTTCACTTTTAACCCAAGCACTTTAACCACTGTTATAGGACAAAGATTTAGATCTCAAATGTGCAATTGTAAATTTACTCAAGATTGGTTGAACAATTTGAATGTGATTTAAAGCACGTTTTTATAGTGCAAATGGATAGTCGTAACGTTTTAAGAAAAAGCTCTTGTGTTTGATGTGAGAGCATTTAAATGTTCTTGTCTTGTAGTGTGTCAACCGGGTACATTTGGCATCGATTGTGCATTTGCTTGCAACTGCAGTGTTGACAGCTTCTGTGATCCTGTCACTGGAAGCTGCTTATGTAAACCTGGGTTCACTGGTGTCCACTGCTCAACAGGTATCACAAGTAGTCAGTTCAGACTGTTTATTAGCATTGACATTCATTTGTTCTGTTCATATTCTTTTCATCAAGACAGACGTGCCTGTGTAGGGTTTAGCATAATCTCTACTCATAACTGATACTAAGTATTAATATTAACTTGTACTAAAAATAGTCTTGGAGCTAGGGGTCAGGGTTGTATAAGCTGTTAGCTTTTCCTGACTCCTATTGCACTCATGTTTTTTATCTCTTAACTTCACTATGTACCAGGCTGCGGTGTGTCAACCTGCTCTTTTTCATGAATTAAACGAATATATATATATATATATATATATATATATATAGTCTGTTTATTGTGTCATGTTTATACTGTCTGACTTGTGTGCGTGTGCAATAAACAACAACAACAACAACAATAAAAGATATAAAACTTACTCTGCAAAATGCAGGTTCCTTTGTTACATTTATTTCAATATTTTTAGATATTGTGTATGACATAGCCAGGTAGTACCATTCCACGGCACTCTGATCTGGAAATGCTAGGATCCACCCAGATTGTGAAGTCCTACTTGAACATAGACTAAACACAGCCTGGAAATATGTACAGGACATTGTGGCAACAGCATGGCTGTAGATGATGATGGTGGTGGTGGTGATGATGATGATGACAATGATGATGGCCTTATGCACTGCCTCCAATATGACAGTGATAACACTTCGTGTCATTATTGATATTGACAGGACATTGACAGTGTCATTATTGATGGTTGCAGGTTGTAGTGCTGGTAGCTTTGGAGTGAACTGCCAAGAGAATTGTTCTTGTCAGAATGGAGGCACCTGCCACCCAGTCACAGGACACTGCACCTGTCCTCCTGGGTGGATAGGGCCAACTTGTAGCCAGACATGTCCAGAGGGCCATTATGGACCCAGCTGTGTGGATGCTTGTAACTGTACTGGTGGAGGATCATGTGACCACAGGACAGGCATCTGCAGTTGTCCACCAGGGCACAGGTCGCCTAAATGTGAAACCGGTAAGTCCTTGTGCTTAGGACCCTGTTGTTGGTCAGTCAAAATCAAAACGAATTGATTAGGTATCGTTTGTTTGTATGTTTGTTTGTATGTGCACTTGTTATAGCGCCCCTTCAAGCTCTCTCTACTCAGAGATGCTCCCGAAAGCAGAGCGAACACTGCATCGGAGTTTCACGCCGAAGCGGTGAGCAATTGCGAGTGAAGGACTTGCCCAAGGTCCCTACGCGGCGAGGTGGATTCGAACCTCGAGCCTACCGGCTTCAAGGCAACGACGCCACCACTACACCACTACGCCCCACAAATCGTTATGATTAAGTATAGCCCTAATCTATATAGTGCCATCATACACGAAACTCATCCAAGAAGTGCTCCATATTTTTATAAAAGGAGTTACCCGCAACACTTCAATTTGGAAGAAATTGTAGAATTTGTATTGAATTGTCATTTAACATTCTATTCAAATAATGTAAATAGAATCTTCGACTTTGATTTGCATTTACAGGTATAGAGATGCAATGTTTAAAAGAAACAAAGTCGAGGGAGTGTATTCAGTCCAACCTCCATAGAACAATTCAATCAGAAGAAGAAAGGAAAGAAGGGAAAGGGAGGGAGGAAGGGAGTAATGCTGAAATGATGGATGGACAAACGAGTGGAGGCTGAGACATAACCAATAAAATAGGCCTAAGTAGGCCATGCATTTTGCTCCACCTTTAGTTATAAAATTATTAAATTCTGGTGTTCATTGATTTGATGTATTTTCTTTTAAAAATTAGTGATAAGGAGCATCAATCAGGATTTAAAGTGAGTGGGAACTCATAGAGTGGAATTCGACAAAAGTTGCAGTTGCAATGAATCTCTTCTTCAGAGTTCCCACTGCTCAGTCAAACCACTTGAACCACTGACACTAATAGTAGTAGTAGTAATAATAACAACAGCAATAATAACAATATCCGTAATTGTATATTATGTATGTGGTAAAATAAGCTGTTGAAAGTTTTATAACTGAACTTTTTTACAAGAGACATTTCTGTCTTTTGTGATCTACGAATCAAACTGATCAATAGAAAGGGCAGTTCCTTGAGAGCTCCTCTTCCTCTTCGCTATGGCATTTGATTTTGGAGTTAGAGCTGATTTTGCTACAGATTAAGCACTACATCAGTTTGAGAAAGAGGTTATTGTTGATTGCTATTTTCTTAAAGGCTGTCCAGGAGGGTTTTTTGGCTTCAATTGTAAAAAGCCGTGTCACTGTGAGAACAATGCAACATGTGATGCGGTGTCGGGCCAGTGCAACTGCGCATCTGGGTGGACGGGAGACCGATGCGAGAGTGCCTGTCCCCCTATGCGATTTGGCTTCAACTGCAGCGAGGAATGTCAGTGTTACAATGGTGCTAGCTGTGATAAAGAGACGGGCAGCTGCCACTGTTCATCAGGATGGCACGGACAAAACTGTCATTTAGGTCAGTCTTTTAATGTTTCATCTCTTCTTCTTCAGTTGTCAAATTGATTGACATCATGAAAGGATTTCCGATTATTAGAATCATGATGCCATCATGTTCAATTGTTCTTTTGATACTCCGCTGGTGTTACCATGAACAGCGTAATTTCAGTATATTGAACCTCCTTCAGAATTCCAATCTTCCAGTTATATCAGATAATCGTTGATGGCCCAGCCACAACCAGTGCAAGTGCTCATAAATCCCTTCTTAATTCGCTATTGATATATTACCAGTGCTCAGATAAATTGAGACTACAGGGCCATCCTTGATCTGTTTATTTCCCCCATTGACTGCAGGCATGAGACAAAGAAAAAAAATGATGCAATTGTATGTCGCGGTCACTGGGGTGAGAGTAAGTAAAATTCATTTGCGTGTTCTCAAATCTGACTCTCTTACTTTAGACTTGCTTAAATCCACCAGAGTGTCTGACGTCTGAAGCAGTCATGTTTGGCTGTGCTCTTATTAATTCTCATTCTGGCATTGACCTGCAAGGCACCGTTTAAGAGCGTTGGCTTTTCTAACATTTTTTTTGCTTTCAGTTACTGTTTTGTGATTTGATTCTGGTTATGGGCTTTCATAGAATGTCCTCTAGGATTCTATGGAGCATTCTGCAGAAAAAGGTGTCAGTGTAGAAATGGTGCCAAATGTGATCCTCTGACAGGGCAGTGTTCGTGCGCATCAGGTCATACTGGATATTTTTGTCAAAAGGGTATGTCACCTGAATTTTGATGGATACTGTAGTATTTTTGAAACAACTGAAATTTAATTGGAACAGGTTTCGCTAGATACCAGGCCTACTATACTTCTACTATAGTAGAAGTAGCAAACAAATAATCTAGTAGTGGTAAAACAGCCATAGTAGTAGTAGTGTACTGTAGTAACTGTACTAATATAATAAAATATATACATTATAATATTAATGTAGTAAAATGTGCAATAATCAAAAATGATTTTGTAGTATAGCACGGCAGCCTAATATTATGCAACACTGCAAAGATCTAAAAATACATTGTACCATTCCAATGAAAATCCTGTGCTTCCAACTCTACACCAATCTGCCACCGAATAAGGCAATCCAAACTTCGACGGCACGGAAAGACTCAGGAGGTCTTAGCCTTCATTATTTCTGATTCCAAAATGATGATCAGATCACAGTAAATGCATTAATTTTTTTAAATTATTTATTATCACTGATGCTTTTACTGTTTACAGTTTGCCCATATGGATACTATGGCATAAACTGCTTACAGAAATGTAAATGCAGTGAAGCATATGGATGTAATGCAGCTGATGGGACCTGTCTATGTCCTCCAGGAAAACATGGACCCTTCTGCAACAAAGGTAAGAGCTCTCTTATTTCTGTGTTTCAAGAAACAAGTTACCATAGAAAATGTATACAAATATGCATAAATGCATGCGTACAAGTTTGTGTGCATTTTAAATTGTTGCACATGCATGTACTAATTTTATAACTTGTCACATTTTTATTGTTTTACACTGCATGTATAGGCCTACTATATTTACATCGTAATCGTAATCGTAATCTCATAATTTCTAAAGCGCCACTGGAAAGCCAAGCGCGGGGCACCGGCTTATTCACGAGCGCTGCGTTGAGTTAGGAGGGTTGTCCGTGAGAGTAGTCCGAGGTGGTCCGGGTCGAGTTACCATAGGATCAAGATCAAATGCGTTGAGTCAAAAGGGTTGTCCGTAAGAGTAGTCCATGGTGGTCCGGGTCGATGGTACATGAGTACCATCCAAATGTGTTATCCATGGCCCGGTAACCAGTCACTTGCAGAGTGGCTCCCGGCCACAGTTTGAGTAGCACTGCATCAAAGCATCAACAAACTACAAATTTGTAAAGACAGTGTTAGTTAACTTTCGATATTTATTTAAAAAGCTGTGTGCAATCAACAGGCATTTTGCAGCAATTTACGCTTGCGATGAGATGGTGTTAAATGTTAGTAGCTTCATTTCTTGCATATTTCAGCATATGAAGGCAGGTGCTTAGACCCCCTACCTCACTCAACACGTTGTGTTCCCCTTAATAGCGCAAAGGCAGATGTGAATTACAAAGGTGAATACGCTAGCAGATGATGATGGAATTAAAATTTTAAAATCTTGCTATTCTGGTCGAGAGTTGAACCTGCCTCTTTGTTGACATTCAAGCATACTAAAACTGACTGGCCACACCAGCTTACACAGACATACTTAGTCTAGAGACCTACTGGAAGGTGTATGTTAATACAGTGTACTGCTGCCTTGAAATCTGTCACAGGAATTGGGACATTTTGATATACATTTATCTGCACACACATGCATTTATTACACATGGAAAATCATTTGACAAAGCACATTTTGCACTAGTAATGAGCACATGTATGTGACTGTAAGCAATACCAGAAGAGATCTTCTTTTGTCATGCACTTATGAAAACTAGCTGGTTACTTTTCTATGTGTTTTTTTGTCATGTTAGCCTGCGGACATTTGCGGTATGGTCCCAACTGCACATTTGTCTGCAACTGTGCCAATGGTGCAAACTGTGATGCAGTGACTGGACAGTGCAAGTGCCCTGCTGACTGGACAGGTCCACAATGCCATGTCTCAATTGGTCAGTTACACTAAACATTAATATTATACGATAGGTCCTGGAGATCGGATTACTATCGTCCTCTTTTCGATTTAAGAAGCTGTCTCCATGTCGGTTTTGTTGAGGGATTTGCACAAGTGTGAACTACCAATAATACTAAAAGAAAAAACGAAACAGACGAAGAAACATTTTTGTGTCACCTCTTCTATTTCCTTTTTACAAGAACTTCACGATAATATGTACAGCCCAAATGGGAATTGAATCAGTGGAAATCAGACGTTTACGGGCTGAAAGTGCTCAGAAATTTCTCCAACATGAAACTTGCTCCAAAAGTCATAAGAACTAGAAGTTGTTAAAAATATTTTTTATTATGAATTCTGGTCTAGGGTAAAATATGTTGCACTGTTCAATTTCTGGATTTGTTATGTGAATGCCATCTTGTGAATTCACTGTCAAGACTTTCATCAGTGGATTTTAATGGCAGTTCTAAAATGAATTTGAATGGAAAAGTTATAAATTATTGTCCAGGATCCCACTACAATCATTGGTTTCTTTATAATCACTTTTCTTGTATGATGATTGATGATGAATGCTCATTTTGACAAAAGACTCCATTTGTTTATTATTTATTATTCAAAAGTTTAACATCTTATAGTAAAAAAGGCAGTTGACATCTTTAAAGATTTCAATGCAAATCAGTTCGTTTTCGTCTAAATTTTCATCAGTTCGTCTTTTTCTTTTTTCTTTTCTTTTTTCCTGCATCTGATAGGCCTTTGTGACAGCATTGTTTGGTAAAAGACTCCACTGTACAGCTGAATTATATATACTTCTTTAATATCTCATTACTCACCAACTTTTCTGACAATTCACAATTAATTGGCCTTTCATGTAATAATTTTTCCATTTCATACCAGTTTAAATTATTTATATCATACAAATCATGCACACGTGAGTTTAAATAAGACTTTTTTCCATTTCAGTTAATCAGAAGAGGACTGACGAGCAAGGCGTGTTGAAGGGAACTGAAGCCAGTCTATTAAAAGTCAAAAAGGTTGTGAAGAATTCTTAGGCAATTGCAGATCGGTTGACGACATTTTACAAATGGTTTTTCAGAGTTGAAGCTCAAAGTGCCACCATGACTTCAGGTTAATTCAGGCTAATCTAGTCTGCATCGCATCTGTTCTCTATTGACCTACAAGTGTTCAGCAACATCTCTTTCCAATAATTAAACCAACAGGGTTGGAGATACCGCCAATAACTGCAGGTGGTAGCAATTGCGTGCTTAGCAGTTCAGCAACATTTACTACTAAACATGATTCCTACAAGAGAAAATTTGTAGAACTTGCCCAACAGAAAGATTTCATCATTCTGACATTTGGCCTGTAAAATTATTATGTGGCAAACCCTTAAGTGTACAAATGGCTCTACAACAGAATACTTCAATGCAGTTGTAGATTATGAACTAAAGTCTTTCTCCTGTATGATCTCTAATAATATGGCAACAATGTCCCAAAGTTAACGGAATTTTAGCTGCAACACAACTCCAGTGTTGGTCCAGTGCTTGAAGCAGTATTACCATGAAACACAGAACCTTGAATCTATTCTGTGTATCCACTCATCCATGTCATACACAACTAACCATAATATTGCTGAAGTTCTAGGATAGTAGCTTCACCCAGGAAACAGATCAACTTGTTCTCATCCACAACCTATGAAGATGTCAATAATTGTTATCTTAACTCAAGATCAATAGCATCACTAGGTTAAATTTGCGTTGAAATCTAGTGGAGCTAACTTGAACATTTTCAATTGTGTAATTGTTATTACCAAGATGGCCAAAGTACAGTGATATAATCAAGTTAAGTAACATAATAAACCTTATTTAAAAAATAACTGGAATCAATGAAAATACGCTTTAAATGGAATTTCAACTGCATTTGGTATGCATCATTTTATCTTCAAACGTTGTCTGGTTAGTGTCATTACTTGATGTTTTATTCGGCAGCACTGAGGTTGGGAGCACCTCTGAGTAGTTCTCGCGAAGAAGTGCTATGTAATGAATGAATGAATGAATATCACCTAAATTTGGTTCAAGGAGCAGAAATAAAACAAATGCATTGTCCATCCAAACTTTGAGGTATACTATAGCCAATTGATGTGCTATTGCTCTATTGAATCCATGGTAACCATTATTCTTCATAAAAGTACATCTCAGCAGTAAACTGGTCTACTATGCACTGCCAAAATGTTTAATGAACTACAGGAGTTGAAGTCTTGCAATTCACTACTCAAATTTACAACCCAGTGTTCAGCATGTCAGCTGTTGCCTAATACAATTCTAAACAGTCAGAATAACAGTAAACAACATTGCTGTGCCTCTTAAAATACAATCCCTTTAATTATTTAACATGTTAACCCTCTAACGACGAGCATGTACTGAAATGCACAGCAGACGAATGCAGCTTGTCATTAAAAGGTAAAGTTGTAATTGGCTTTCATCATTGCAATTTCTAAATAGTTTTGGTTACTTTCTGTAATGTATAAATTAAGCTTGGCTAATAAACCACAAGGACGAAGTTGTTGTCAATACTCGAACTTTACCTCAACTTGAAGAACAGTGGACTACAACATGGATGAAATGACTTCATATTAAAAGTGCTAATTAAAATGCTGTTTTTGAGTGATTGACATGTATAAATTAAGCTTGGCTAAGCAATCATAAGGACGAATTTGAAGAACACTGGACTACAACATGGATGAAATGACTTCATATTAAAAGTGAATGCTAGGGTGTTAAAGTTTCTTGCGTTATAAACTACTAGCTGGGGTACTACCCGGCGTTGCCCGGGAAATTTAGGATTCGACCCGCTCCCGGCCACGACCCACTGCACTCCACAACCACCCCACTGCACTCCACAACACTCCGACCTCCACGTGTACACTCCTACCTCCACTTGTACGCCACCCGTGAAATTTGAGTTTGCGGGAAAATTTCCTTCCCACCCGCCACCCCCTCCACACACCTAGGGTGCGGGCCGAGGTGTGCTAATTAAGCTTGGCGAAAAATGACGTCAAAATATGACGTCAACGGCAACAGGCCGTTACTGAAAACGATTGAAATATGGTGACGCAATTGCAGGCTTTGCAGCAGTAGGCTATAGCCGCTAGCGCATATGTTAACACAGGGAAATTTAATTAATGTCTATTTTTCGAAATCTAAAGTGAATAAAAAGCTGAAAATAGCGTACTTTGATGGTTTTGGTGAACGTTTATCTATATGCAATGTTTCAGGTTAGTAGCTGTAAAACTGTGAGCGTGCATCGGGGACAAATAAATATAGGCACATCCTTTCTTATAGATATAGATAATTCGGAATCGCTTTTTTTTCAGTGACTTACTTGTTACAAATCCCAAGCAAATCACTGGTCCAGAATGGTTTCACATGAGTGAAGTTGTTACTTGCTCAAGATATTGTCATTGCGCACTGCATTTTATAAGCATTTAATCAAATCAAATGATATTTCTCAAGAGAAGATTGCCATGCTGTCTGCATAGGATGTCACTGAAGATTGCAAATAGCCTAATAATTATTCTCAGCTGATATTCATTCATTTTTATCACACGAGCAAGTGACTGAATATTAGACGGTTTCTTAGTATTTTAATTTAGACAACTAATAAAATGTAGTACACAGGATAAACAAAACATACCACAAATAACGATTATAATTAGTTGCAAATCTGCTGAAGCATTTGTTGGAGTCGGCATTGCTGTACAGTACTGCATGAATTTTGAATCAAACATTAAAATCACACAGAAATTTTTCATCTAATCCAATCCGAGTTCAAGATGTGGTCACAGGATGTCACGAGAGAAGACCAGCAGTATGTCATTCATACACAGATCAAAAAAATTCTACGGCTAGATAGATGATCTGACAAATACATATCATAAACTGGAAACACAAGTTCTCGGCACGTCCGCTTCACATGACAGATGGCAAAAAGTCGTGACAGTTTAAGTTGATTTGCACAATTGAAAAAGAAACCTGAATATTAATCTACTTTAAGATGGACTGATCCGATGATTTATCTTCAAATTTGCACCATTCAACAACAAAACTCCCAATCGAATAGACTTCCTTTAGTTCCATTGAGGCTGTTAGACGGCCGAATTCTGTTCTGAACACGACAACAAGTCGTTTGATGAGCTTCGTTCATTTCCACTCTTAGTCGAACGTATTCTGCATCGATGCTTTGATAGTGCCACTTCCTGATTTGGGGACCGTACCTGATGTCGACTTCTTCTCAACACTTACTATGATACAATCGTTATCATCACCATCCCCTTTCAAATTCGGTCTCTTCGGTTCAGGCGTGCAACCATCACTCGGGCGTTTCGGAGGCGGGAGACTTGGATGGCCAGTGGATTGAGTGGCATCTTTCGGCTGTGCTCCAGCAGACGACAGCGTGGAAACCACCTGATTGTTGATTGTAATGGATTTGAGTCTTCTTAGCACGACACTTGAGTTTTTAAACAGCACGTTTGGTGCCAACACGTCGTTTGAAGTGGATGATTTCGATTTCAACGTTGCATTTCCTGATGCCATCTTTGATTGACCCGCAGCTCCAGCGATAAAGTTATGAATCGAAGATGAATTAATCGTCAACTTTTTCTTTCCAAGTCGCTTCACACAACGCTTCTTGATGCCAGGATTCTTTGCAGGCTGCGTCGCAGTACTGGCTTCTGCTTTAGCTTCTTCCGTCTTCATTCCCGATGTGCTTTCACGACCCACAGGTTCCGTCTTGTCGCTGCCTTCCATCGCAACACAAGCGGAAGCAGCTGTAGACGGCAAAACTGACATCGGCTCAGGTCTGGAAAGATTCAACTTCGCTGGCTTCTCTTGAACATCACCGGCATCTGCTTCCTTCTCTAAACTTCTCCGTGTTCTGTTGGGAAGTCTTTTAGTTATCCACTTCCACTGATTTGGTACATGCAGCCCAGTCAACCCGTGCTTCTCCAAGCTGTCGGAACAAACGTACCAGCATCTCTTGTGGTAGACGCTTGGACGATGCTCATAGATGGCAATCTGACGAATCTTTGCATCCAATTTTCTCTTGGATATCAACGTAAGATTTTCTGAGTCATCATCGTTCCCCTGCTCCCCCTTGGCACTTTCCGCATCCTGGTTGACTTTGCATCTTGACATTTCGTTGGAGGCATTCTTAAAGCGCCAGAATTCTTGGAATTCCTTCACCACCTTAAAGATACTCCATTCATTGCCATGAACCAGCCTTATCAAATCCGGAATAGCTGGAAAAATAAAACACAGAATTTGTAATAAACAAGATGTATGTATGTATGCAATAATATATTAATGCATTACTACTTCAACAGATTGTCCTTGAATAGTTCTTTTAATTCATCAAACATCACTTTTAAAGTAACTACAAAAACTTACCAAAATGCTGTAGCATCTACACTGTTTTAATAACATGAAGTGTATCCAAGATATGTTAACCTACTTTTTTTTAATTAGCTGATATGCTTATAAGTTCACTAGACACAGCCACTTGTAACTATTGAAAATATAACTTGAACACGTCAGATGGTTTACTGTTTAGATCTTAACCAAATATAATTTTAATGTAGTCAAATGCCTTCGGACGACCATAGGATAATAGAATTCCATAGAAAGGCTAAAGTGGATGTCATAATTAGACATTTATTTTTGCGTGCGCGTACATTTTGACTGCCGAGATCCCCTTCCCCCCGTACGCGCATATCGCCTAAATCCTGTGACCCTCCTCCTCCATAATTAGATGGACAGCCCAGTATTAACAAGACATCATTATTCTATGTGATTATCATCATCTGGCCATAAAAAATCAACTGTCCTTGTTAAATGCACTTTTTCAGTTGCTGTATTTGTTATTCTCTCCCCTATGTCTGCCCGCTCTGCTCAGCTGCTTGTCTCATTTCTTTATCAATTTACAAATGACGTCTTACAAACCGATCTTCTCGATATTGATCTGATCATGGCTTGGTTTTGCTGTGCCAAGGGTTGATGCATTGTGCATTAGTACAATAGGTGTTATTAATTATTATTAGATTCTATTTAATATATATGTTTAAGTTTTCAGTGTGTAAATGATGGACCAATCGGATTATTTTAAAGAATCTATTATGCACACACATACCAGCTTCAGGAACTGGAATGTAAGTGATTCCTTTTTCTTTTCCTTTCTGCTTCGTGTGCTTCTTTCTAACTGGTTTGTTTTCGTCTTGCGATGAACAGCAGGTTATGTCACGCAGAATTATTGGCTGCGGCTCAAACAGCACAGCCTGAAAAACAACCGCAAAACTTCTTAACTGGTAAAACATAAATGAAACTTCCAAATAATGTAATCATAGTTCGGTAAAAACTTATTCAAGGAAAAACCAACAGGCAAGACCGACCTGATAACAAAACTATTACTAAAAACACGAAAGAATTAAAAAAGAATGTAAAAAAAATTATGTTCTCCCCAGCTGATAATGAAATATGTTTAACTGTTTATTTATCAGTGTGTCAACGTTGCCAGGTATGCATACCTCGATGAATTTGAACACATTTGGACAGGTGGTGGTAACAGGGCAGCAGATGATGGATAAAGGGATGGAGGGAGGGACAGACAGAGGGAGAGAGGGAAAGATAAATGATGAGACAGATGTAATGGATGTACGGGAGTGTGAGATAGATGGCTGGGATGAACATGGAAAAGACTGATGGAGAGCACAGGAAGGAGATGTATTGGAAGGCTACCAGTATGGAAGTGAGAGGTAGGAGAGGAAGAAGTGAGAGGTAGGAGATGAAGAAGTGAGAGGTAGGAGAGGAAGAAGTGAGAGGTAGGAGAGGAAGAAGTGAGAGGTAGGAGAGGAAGAAGTGAGAGGTAGGAGAGGAAGAAGTGAGAGGAAGAAGTGAGGTAGAGAGGAAGAAGTGAGAGGTAGGAGAGGAAGAAGTGAGAGGTAGGAGAGGAAGAAGTGAGAGGTAGGAGAGGAAGAAGTGAGAGGAAGAAGTGAGGTAGAGAGGAAGAAGTGAGAGGTAGGAGAGGAAGAAGTGAGAGGAAGAAGTGAGGTAGAGAGGAAGAAGTGAGAGGTAGGAGAGGAAGAAGACAGATGTCAAGCGCAACGTTGATTCCCGTCATGACACATCCTGTGAAATTTTCAAATTCTGTCTCAACCGACGTAAAACATGGAATCAAATACTTTAATTTATCCACTATAAATACAGAAGTTCTAAGTATTTTCAAGTCTCACCTCATATTCTTTTAATTTACTAGAGTCAGTACTGACATCTGGAGTCCACCAACAAATTCCTATGCAGATCGGACGCAAGGCTTCAAAGCGCTGCTTTGTGTTTATCGCTGCATCCCAGTTACGAGCCTTTGCCAGCTGACAAGCTTTCAGCTCAGCTGGCGATTTCTAAATAAAAATTAAATAAACATTAGTAAATATCAGCGAAAGATACTTTGGAAAAATTAGATAAGTAAGTTGAGATTAGTTCAGTTGATTAAGTAGTCATGGGTGTTGATAGATTCACAATGCAATCATTTTCATACTATCTCTGACGCAGACATTTACAGGATTCAAATAAATCGTTCGACAGAAATATAATACCCAGTCGATGGCAGCTGCCAAAAAAAAGACCTATTGGAGAGAACCATGACAGAAAATCTGGCATGAAAACATATCAAGGCAGCAAACTACAAAGTTGAATCATTTTGTCACCCATCCCCTACAAGCATTCATGGCAGTGGGAAAATTTTGCCACAGAAATAAATATGATGGAGTCTCCACTAGTCCTTTACTGGAGCTTGTGTGACACACCAACAAAAGTTCTTCAGCCCTGTTGCACAAGCATCACCTGTGACGAACATAGCAGTAGTACACTGGAAGAATCACATGGACCAGAAGAATCTAACAGAATTGGAACAGTGGCTGTGGAAAATCTTTTCCAATTGGTCCTCAGTCCGAGATCATATATCACATATCAACAGTTGTGCACTGGCTGTTGCATGGAGACCTAAGCATGGCACCACATTGTAAATTTCAGTATGCACTAATAGTATGCATAGTTGCATACTCATGTTCACCGTTAGCCTTTAGTGATAGAAGTACGATAAGAGTCATGCCTTACCCTAACATCATCCTCATCCTCACATCCTTCATCCTCTGACAAGTATCCATGGGGAACCATAAAGCTACCATCTTCATCATCATCAGGCTCAGCATCTGGTTCAGTTTCATCTTCTCCCTGTTGGCAAACGGTAATGAACAAGTCTTATTAGGTTTTCTATTAAAAAGAACCGTCACATTGTCAGTGCATTAGACTTTCATTTCTTCCTTCATAGCTTTAAATCCCGGTTTGTCATGTGAATTAAGACTAACGAAGCAAAGCAATGTTTAGTCATCCGGTTCTGTTTGATGTTAGATAAAAACAAACCTAACGTCCAAGTGATTCTGAAAGATTACTGATGGCAGAAAGGAGTGATTACATTACTGTATGTTACCTTAACACTTTTGAACCCATTTAATTACATGTCCAGCGCTGTCATCTAGCATGCTAAACCAAACTACGATGTTTGCAAGTAGCATTGACTGCAGTCCGTTACTCCTCCAAGTCGTTTGTCGACAACCAACCTCAGACTTTAATGTGAACATTTGTAAGACAACAATCTCGAGAGTGAAGCCAGAAATTTGACTCTCATTGTAAGTGACTTCTCATCACAAATCCCTAACCATCGAAACAAACATGATAAAGTGGGAGCACAGCCACGTAGTGATTTAAAAACAACTATATTGTACTTATATTTTACCAAATAAAATTCACAAAATATTAGCTATTTTTATAATAAATTAAAACTTCAGCAGACTTAGTTGAATAGATTGGACACTCCGAAGTCACGAAGCAAATAATTTTCCAGTTATTTTTCAAATAGTACTAAATAAAAAATCCTTTATACTTTAGATAGCATTAACACATTTGTTATAGCCCTTTGTTTGAATAGCAATTCCCCTTTGAATTCAATAAATAGCTAATACAACTGGGAAGAAAGTTTGGTGACTAACACCTGAGCAATAGATTTGCTGTTGCCAGAAATCGTAAAAAAAACTCAGGCTAATTGACATGGCAATTACAAAGTAATTAAAATATGTATGTGCACTTGTAATTACAAAGCTGTCTGTTCAGTTAGTAGTTAAGTTTAATTAAGATTACTGCATAACTTGTAAATGTAAAGCGCAGTGCGTCTTGCAGGCGTTTAATTAAAGAAAAGATATTATTATTATTATTAATAAAGACTACAAAAAACTTTGTAGCAGAGATATTTTCATATGGAGTCTTAACGGGCCGTCTCACAGGCTGCTTAGATATTGTAAATCTAGGGTAAATCTATTTAATTTTAGATGGCCTTGATTTTTCGAGTTGACAGCATACTTGGTTGAAATTTATGTTGGCCTCCACTATTACTAATACATGTAACAAATGATTCTTGCATCTGGTTGCAGATTGACAACCAGATCATTAGTAAACAAATATACATATGTAAGTGCACTTGTAGCACCTTTCAAGATTATTACACAGAAGCACTCCCGACTACAGCGCAGAAACTGAATCAGAGTTTCACGTCGAAGCGCATTTATGAGCAATGGCAAGTGAAGGACTTGCTCAAGGTTTCTATGAGGCGGCTTGAAGTTGATTCGAACCTGCAACTCTCCGGCTGCAAGGCAACAAACATACCCACTACACCACCGCACCCCATAAACATATATATAGTTTTATATACACACACACAAAAAGAATGTAAGTTAAACCTCAGAGTGAGACAGGCTCTCTCCTGGTTCCACTTCTTCCCATTCATCGTCAGAATCAACTTCGTAGTCCAGCTGGTTTGTGTCCTTTGCAAACGGTCGTCTCCCACTGATGAATTGACTCTGCTTGTGCCAAGTGCCGTAGTAAGCTGGACGGTAATTCTCGCTGAACTGGAAAAGTTTTGCCTTCATCGTGGATGCATCCAATGCCTCCACCACAACCACGTCTTCTGTCGACGTCTCTTGTCTGTTCATAACAATCAACAAGAAATCAGTTACACTAAGCTGCCACGTTAGTCTGAATCTAGAACAGTAAATTTTGGAATTGCTCCAAAACTTAAAAATTTTCATTATGCAAATCCAATTATTTCTACATTAATCAATTGAAAAAGCAACGTTGTTCCAAACAAGCTATGTTTAGATGAAAGTGGACATATTCGATTTCCCGCAACGTGATCAGTGACAGACATCGTGAACTTTCGTAACATTTATGGTGACAAAACAAGACAACATTCGTAAATTGGATCCTTTGCTATTTTAAAACTACACTCACCAAGTTGCTACATTATGCTGTATCTGATCTCACCCTCCTTTCTTACCATTTGTAGGCACTTTGCTTCAAAATATGGGTATACTGTCTACACTCATAAAGATTACTTTCTTACTTATTTGCAACAACGGAGATGTGAGATCCCATCCATATTCTCCGTCACACATACACCACCTAAACACAAAACACTGCCTAAAAAGTGGCGAGATGTAAAAAGAGTCTAATTATTGTTACATATGGCATTTTAAACAGATGGAAGTTGCATAAAAAAATCCAACCTACTTTGGCCATGTTTTGCCTGATTTACCAGGTCTGACAACACTCTTTTTCAGATTTTCAATGTACAATTGGGCTGAAGACTGAAAGCAAACAACATAAAAATCAAATATCTTGATAAAGCATCAATAGCACAATTGCTCCTGAGCAGGATGAGCTGAATTCTTCAAAATATTGTTTCTTCTATGTACATGAGACTAACTCAATTTTTTTCATTTAGCAGTCTTTCAACATACATAACTGCATAACGAAAGTGACCAACACAACCAAATTCCCAAGGTAGAACATGTATTCTATAAAGCACATCTTACTGGGAAATCTACATCTCCCATACCCAACTGCAAAAAGTTAATTGGAAAGAAATTCCAAAAAGGCAAAACCCATATCTAAGACAATTAAAAACAAACAGACACTGAATAGTATGACCAGATGGCACAACTGGTCCCTGAAAACATGTTTTCTGATTTCCTTATTTTCCAGTGTGCAAAACAACATTACACTTATATGTAACAAAACTTGAAGTTATACCCTTGTCACTATAGTCGTGAGGTCTTGCATTTACTATTGTATGTTTAATTATAACTCTTTAAAACTTAGTCATTCTTGCTTTGCAGTTTAACTAATTTCCTCATATTTTAGTCCATTGACCTGTGCATGCACTCAAATAATTTTGGCTGTGGACTAGCAACAGCTTAGAACCACAAATAATGCAGCACAACACATGGTATAGTGTCAAAGCGACATTTGTATGCATCAATCATGGTTTCTAAACAAATTAACAAAAATGCAGTTCCTGTGGTCATGTTTAAATCACTGGTCATTTGCAAAATATTTAAACAGAAAATAGAACAAGCAGTATATAATCTGTTGCAAAACATTTTTTCTGTCTTAGCTAGAGCTATTATCAGATAAGATTTAACATTTATCATTTGTGCCATGTACATTTGTACAGTTGTACACATAGCACATTTAGAATCTGCTACTTACACACACACACACACATTGTTCAACAGCATTGAACATAGGACTTCAGCCTACGCACATCCAACCAGGAGCATCCCAAGTCCACACTTAAAAGTTCTAGCTTCACTCACCGGTGGTGTGGCTGTACTATGCCGCTCAGGCCGACCCGTGCAACTTGGGTTGCATACGACACGTTACTGTATAGTCGATGAGTTAGCATTGTATAGTACTACCTTTGCATATCACAATAATTTTACAACCTACACCCAAGTGTAACATTAACACCACTCAATCTGAAAACTTGAGCATAAAAAAACACCACAATCAGTGCAAATGACATGATGGCTGGATCCAAGCTCAGGACATGTATATTTGCATTGCATATAAGCAGCAGTACAAATTATCTCGTAAAATGTACCTTCATACCATTACAGCAAACACAGCTAGATCTGAAGAGTAGAGTATCAAAAAGAAAAGAACCTGTGAAGCCATCAGTGAATCAAGATTAGCCGCTCGATCTGACAGGGTGCAGGTATCACAGCGAGATTTAGGCGCAAGACGCATGTTCCTTTTCGGTTCAAACGGCATAAAAGGTCCAGTCTGAGCCACCTCCTAAAACCAAGAAAGCAGAGTGCAGAATAAATAGCAGTTCAATGCTGTTGACATTTAGTCTGTCAGTGTCTCAAGGTAGACTTTTAAGCTGTAGGCAACACCATGTCTGTCAATAGACAAAATATTTCATTTTCAAGAGCAACTACTTGTAAAAAAGATATCACTGAGACTAAAAATGCTGTAATGCAAAAATAAATTGAAACTGATTGAGATCATGTGGTCGGAAGCAAAAAAGATATCACTGAGACTAAAAATGTTGTAATGCAAAAATAAATTGAAACTGATTTAGATCATGTGGTCGGAAACAAAAAAGATATCACGGAGACTAAAAATGTTGTAATGCAAAAATAAATTGAAACTGATTTAGATCATGTGGTCGGAAGCAGAACAACTTGAACCCAGACATAAGGTGAAGCGTTGCTGCCCATGAATGGACTAGTAAGCTATTCGATGAAGTAGACCAGCTAAACAGGAGAAATTCTAAATCCTCGTACATTCTGCTGAACAGCTGAGTTGGTGTCTTTTGCCGCCTTGAAAAAGAAGTTTTTCATCAGCTGCTTCTCCTTTTGTGAGACTTTCTCCTACAAAGAGTTAACATGAATACGAACTTAAATATCATTTGAACAAAACAAGAGAAGAAAATTGAAGAAACTACATTGTTACTGAATGTCACAAAATTAATTATCAATGAATGAAAATCTTCATAATTTGTAAGTTTAACAATATTCGTGGCTTATAATTTTCTACAGAAAGACGATATGCAAACAGCAAATCTTCAATAAACAGTGCTGGAAAAGCAATTCCACGATACAAAAATGCTTCAATTTGCTAAGTTTAAATATCAAATAAAAATTTCCATCATCAAGCCAGAGGTTTAATCACCTTGTCCTGCTTTTCCTCGTCTTTCTTCTTCTTCTCTTCTTCCCTCTTTTTCTTCTCCTCCAACCTAGCTCTAAAATAATGCATTTATTTAACCATTACTGGTAATCTCTCCATACGTTTCCTTTAAAAGTAGACTGTCAATTATTCAAAATTCACCTCTAGCCTATAATAATATTTATGGAAAATGACATGATTATTTCATATATTTTGCAGCGCAGAATTTTCTTGGTACAATACAAAAAATTCTACTTCCTTATATAGATTTAATGCCATACATTTCACCGGCCTGGAAATTGAATTGTATAATGCCCTTGGTAATAGCACTCTACAGATGATATGATCTGAAACTGCACTTCAGATAGTTGGCTGGATAACAGATGATTTTAGGCAAAGCAGATACTCGTGCAACATTTGTTCTCATCTTGGCACCTTTGGATGGCGCCTAAAGGATAATAAAATGTTGAGATTCACATGTAAAAATATGAATGTATATGTGGGCCATACTTTTCCCTTTCCAACATAAAAATTTAGAGATGTACAATTGTACATTGTACAAGTTTAAATGCAAATGTCAACTTCAAGATGACGATATATGGTAACAAGTCAGTGAGTGGGTTGAAACTCTGGCAGACTGGTACAATCAGTCAAAGCTCTTTGAAAGCTGTAACATAACTCACTCTTCCTTCTTCTTCTTCTCCTCTTCTTGCTGTTCCAGTTTTTTCTGACGTTCCTCCTCCTTCTGTCGCTTCTTATCCTCCTTTTCTTTCTCTTTTTCCAGTCTTTCCTTTTCCTTCTGCAGCTTTGCTTCCTGGCGATCCCGTTCCTTTTGTTCCTTAAATACATCAAATAGCAGTTGTGAAGGAAAGCTCAGTAAAACATAAGTGGTCATGAAGTTCATAAAGTCGCTAAAGACTAAAGTCAAGCAGTAGCCAACATTTAAGATAAAATGGCAATGCAATGTTGAAGGAGTCATCACACTGAGTGCATTTACTATTACAGCATGTCTTGTCTGAGGATTGGCATTTTTCATGCAGGGGTCTTGTGTGTCAGAGCTGAAGCTTTTGCAGAGGCAGTAAATGAAGTTACACAAACATGTCTAAAAAAACCATCAATAAAATAATAAAAAATGTCATGTAATATTATAAGATATAACATTTGTTACACGCAAGTTCATCAGAAAAATTGCATCACCAAAAGACTGGTACCATGAGCCAAACACATATTCAGAATTTCAGATGCGTAACAAAGATGCAATGTTCACCAACATTCAACAGTTCCCAGTAGAAGACCACTTAAATTTTTCTAATTTCTTTAATTAGCTCAAACAAACCTGTCTCTCCTTTTTCTGCTGTTGAAGTTCTTCCTTACATTTCTTTTTTGCAACCAGCTCTTTCTCCTATGTAACAATCACATCCCAAATATTCTTGCGAGCCAAATTTAATTAATGGATTAAGCCAAAATTAACTTTTGGTAAGTTATTACCTCCAAATCAAATATACACTGAAACATTTCTAAATACATGTATGTAATGTGAAGTGCTGCCCTGATCTACCTACTGTAGACTCAATCTGATGTAAGACTTTATTTTTTAATTTTATTTTTTTAAGTAACAAGTTAACAACACATGATTCAGAGATCAAGATTAAAAAGCCCTCCTTTGAAAGTATTGTTTCACCAATTCTTCCCTCATTTTCCAATTAGACAAATTAATACAAATTACCTGTTGTCGTTCCTTCTGTTTCTTAGTCGCTGGAAATGGAACCTAAAGACGTTCAAAATATATAATCAAATTAATTTACATACATGTATATATGTGTGTGCATACAACTAGACATATACATATATCGCAAATTTATTAAATTTATTTCTCGCATTTGCTATAGCACCCTTTAAAGCTCTCTACTCAGAGACACTCCAGACTACAGCGCAAACACTGCATTGGAGTCTCACGACAAAGTGCACGAGCAAAATTTTTTGAGTGAAAGACTTGCTCAAGGTCCCTATGCAGCAGCTTGAGGTGGATATGAACTTGGAACCCTCCGGCTCCAAGGCACCGTACCCACCACTGTGCCTCACAATACATATATATATATATATACATAATTATTACATATATATAAGAATAATAGAAAAAATAGGACACTGGGACTCCTATCGTTCACCTTTTTTTGTTTAGTTACAATCGATAAAAAGCAGATGAGAATACTGCGAATATGAGAATGCTGTGATGGATGCTTGGGATATTCCTGAAAGACATGAAACGAAGTGATGACATCAGAAAGAAGCTCGGAGTGGTATGTATGACAAGGCACGAGAGACCAGACTGAGGTGGTATGGATATGTAATGAGAAAAGATGAGGATAGTTGTGTTGAAAGAATCATGCAAGCGGAGGTAGCCTATACGGTCGACGCAGCCAGGGACAACAAAAGAAAAGATGGGAGGACGTCATGCAACAAGACCTGAAACTGCTCAAAATGAAGCAGATGCTGGAAACATAGACAAGTGGAGGAGAAGTATCCGAGTGACTGACCCCTTGCCAGAGGGAATGATTCTAGCCTGAAAGGGAATGACACATCCTTCTTCAAACGACCTACAGCCATGTCTACAGCACCTTGAAGGCATTCCATACTAACTGCACATTAAGATTTTGCATTAAAATTATTGAAAAATATCATAAAATATCATTGATTCTAGATGTTGTTCAAAATGCTATCCTGAAGTACTAGTATTAAAACTTTTACAAGTCTGAGCAAGAACACACCCAAAATCAGTTGAAAAATACAAGAACTTATAACTTCAGGTAATTGTAATGCACTGAACTGAAAAAGCAATCCTGCCAGTTAACTTAATAGAAAGGTTCACATCAAACAAATACGCATAATTGAGATATAATTTTCTATATATAATCCTATATAACTCCGCCACAGGCTACCTCCGCTGAGGAAGCCTGTGCCTGTCCCAAGCCAGGATAAAGGAGGAGGGTTCTGCGGTGGGCTTGCGACCCACCCAGGTAAAAAACAGCTAGCAACAGAAACAATGCAGAAAATTAGAGACTGCGTTGCCCGATGTGCAGTTCTGCACGGGAGGGACTAAGTAACTAAGTAAGTAATCCTATATACAGGGTGCGCCAAAAAAAAGACCCCCCTAGGTTTTTTGCCAATATTTTTACCAAAAGTAAGAATTTCCAAATGAAATTTTTACAGGCTGATAGACAATTCATATTTACACATGATGACCGAAATTTCCTGAAAATATTTCGAACAGAACAAAAGTTATATCACTTTTAGTGAGGACACCCACCTTTTTTGACGTTTTTTGAATCATGCAAAAAACGGAGGGTGGTCTCACTAAAAGTGATATAACTTTTGTTATGTTTTAAATATTTTGATGAAATTTCCGTCATCATGTGTAAATATGAATTGTCTATCAG
This sequence comes from Lumbricus terrestris, assembly GCA_949752735.1. NCBI lineage: Eukaryota > Metazoa > Annelida > Clitellata > Crassiclitellata > Lumbricidae > Lumbricus > Lumbricus terrestris. The sequence continues at coordinate 39,794,161 of OX457040.1, forward strand.
CCTGTAAAAATTTCATTTTGAAATTCTTACTTTTGGCCAAAATATTGGCAAAAACCTACTTTTTGTTGCGTTACGTTTTTGAATCGTCAAAAAACGGTGGGTGGCCTCCCTAAAAGTGACGTAACTTTTGTTCCGTTTGAAATATTTTGATGAAATCTGGTCATAATGTGTAAATATGAATTGTTTATAAGCCTGTAAAATTTCATTTGGAAATTCATACTTTTGGTAAAAATATTGGCAAAAAACCTAAGGGGGGTCTTTTTTTTGGCGCACCCTGTAGACATATATAACTAATTTAAGAAATACAAAGCAAATTTAATATATCACTGAATTTGGTCACAATTAAATTTCGTCATAATTTGAATCAAAGCCAATTTAGGCTTGCAATTTTTGTTAGAAAAAACAATTACAACACTTTTGTTTGTTCAAAAATTCAAGAAATACTAACTTTTGGACGCTTCGTTTTTACTTTCAGCGTAGTCTTTTCTGACACCTCCTTGTCAAGGATGATTACTTTTTCTTCTGACTTTGTTGATTCATGATTAGAAGAAGATTCTGTGGATTTACATGACGTAGCCTCCTCTGACATACTGTTACCACTAAGATCTTGTACACCAGATCTTACATCATCACTATCCAATTCCTCTTCTACCACCATTTCGCTGGGCCCAGTACTTACAACCTTCTCAATGTCAGAGGATGATGCAATCTGAAGTTTCTTGGCAGCATTGTCACTTGCGCATGGAACAATTTTATCACCATCACCCTCCACCAACATACTTTCCACGTCATTCACGGTCCGATCAACAGCATTTTTATCAGCTGTGGTGCCATTACCAGCTTCCACTTCAACAGCATCTTTATCAGCTGTGGTGCCATTACCAGCTTCCACTTCAACTCTGAGATCTTTTTCAGCGTTGCTATCAACTGAAACACTTTTAAGAGCATTACTATTAGTTGCCGCTAGATCAGTATCAACGTCATCATTTTCGTCGACCATGGCAGCACATTTATCAGCGGTCTGAATAGGTATTGCACAATCACTGGCACCTTCCTCAGTGATGGTTTCCAAGGCAAGATTTGTATCCACTACAACACTTTCGACAAGATCATCATTGGCTGCAGTTATTTGGTTGGCGTCTTCGTCGACATTGGCACCGTTTCCGTCGACATTGGCACCGTTTCCAACGTCTGCGTCAGACAATACTTGGTTGGAAATGTCTGGATTTATGTGCGGTATTTTCTGCTGCGGGCATTCCTCAGAATCTGGAATATTCTCCTTGTTCTCGACACTTGTGTCATCTTGGGACAACCAATCTTTGTTTTCACCAGTAGAAGTCGGCTCGTTCTCATTGTCATCATCGCTTTCACGTTCTTCTATTTCGACTGCCAGTTCTCCGTCCTTACTAGAAGTCGTCGACACCTCAACCTGCTGTGCAGTATGAATAAACTTCATGAGAAGGTCAGACGAATTGCCAGGCCGACTGGTATGGACTCCTCCAGCCTCTGTTGCTGGCTGCAGGCCCTCCATCTCGCAGCTTGAGCTAACTTCCTTGTCTCCTTCATCAACACCATTTCCAACAGACTTTCTTTTCGCAATGTCCGAACTGGCCTTTTTGGCATTCTTGGCCAACTTGGAGAAGGCTGAAACGTCTGAAAGTCTTCTCTTCTTTGATAATTGAGGGTTGGTGATGCTTGGGATGGCCGAGTTTGGATCCACAGCCTTGAAGCAAAGCAGAGCTATAGGGAAGAACACATACACACAACTATATAACAACATATCAACATGTATTTCTATATGATAATTATTCACGTTTGTTTTACAAAATTAGATGCTAACCAAATACTAAAAAGATGAATCCAACTAAATAAAAATTACACGCAAGAAAAACTACACAATAAGGAACTTTGCCTTAGTTATGACAAACAGATTCGTAGGCCTGCTAGTTTACATCACTCTTGCCACCAAGTTTCCAGTACACAGTTCATCAAAATTAATCAAAACGTTACAAGCTGTAACCTCTTGGGCCACAGATAACCTTTGAGTCGGGTCTAACTCAATAACTTTTTGGAAACTACTGCTGAAAGTGTATCATCAGCGTTTATTTACTGCATTTTATAGCAATTATGTTCTTAATTATAAGGTCATTTAATATACAATGACTACAACTGCTGGCATTAATTAAGGAAATAACAAGACCTCAGAATTTTAAGAAAATAGTATTTGTGTTCATTATACTTTGCTTCAACTTCTTTGCTGAATTTTTCTCTGCTGCTTCAGATTTCTTCCCAGCTTCTGGGGAAAGAACTAAAACAATGTTAGAAGTGCTTAAAAATGTTTAGTCCTGTAATCATAAAATATGCATAAAAATGAAAGCAATTGCATTCATAATGTCGCACAGCAATGTCAGAATTTTCCCACATTTCTACATTCATGACTAACAACTTCACTGGCTTCAACTATTGGCATGTACACACTCCAAAGTTCTTATTTTGGTCCTCAAGTCTCAACTAGGTCCTGCTCTGAAGTATCTTTGTGACCTTATACTTTGCGCCATTTCTGCCACTTCGCAGCATCCTCTAAGACCCTCTGATCAGCTTGACCTCTTTGTTCCCCAAGTCAGGACCGTGATGCCTCAATTCAGATCATTAGCCTGCATAGGTTCCTCCCTATGGAATGGAGCAAGCGTTTCGATTTATTACTTACTTACTGACCGCTTTGCATTGAGATATGCAGGTGATAGGCATATAAATTAACGGCGTGTTTCACCGTCATATATTCCATATAATAGCCATGATATATCACACTTTATATCGCCCTTGGCTTCAATTTATTTTTTACTTATTTACTGACCGTTTTTGCTTTAATAATTTATTACTTACTTACTGGCCGATTTGCATTGTGGAATGCAGGTGATAGGCTGCTGCGCTCTATTTTAGGGCCGTCGTTGGCAACCATATTGTTTTGAAAATGGGCATGCAGTCTTCGGGGTTACCAAAATATTAGCCTCTAATGGCCATATATTTAAGGCCGCTGAAATCCACACCAAACTGAACACATTTAACTTTTTGAATTTAATCCACCTGGCACTTGCATCGTACAGTACTAGTATATATAGTTTGTGTACATTTTACAGGAAGTTTCTAAACCATTCACAGCACATGAGAATTCTTAAACTATGCAAAATAAACCTATGCGCACAATACATCGTAGACACCTGTCGTTAGTCCCAGACTCATAATATCTGACAGAAAAAATTCACTCTGCAGTCTTCAGACCTGAAATCTGAACTAAAAGCTTCTCTTTTTCTGCACTCGTTTTCTTTACATAAATAGATGGCCTGTCTCCATGTCTTCTTCTCGTCTTCGCTTTTGACTGAACTCAATTCCGGAATTTGGCACGCACAGTCGCACACCATCAACTGACTTGCGCATTACGGTAGCGGCGCTATAGAAGTCCTCATATTAATCTGAGTCGATTCTATTCTTCATAGTTCAGAACACCCAAGGGACGTATTGGCAAATTATCGAAAACCAATTCCGGGAATTCCCAAACTGAATTTCGACTGGATCCTAGCAATATAGCCTATATTGTCCATGTAGCAACACCAAATACTTGCGTAAATCGAACTTTCCCAAGTATTTCAGTATATGCAATTAAGGATAATGCCTGCTACTAGTCCATTCTAGTTTCGGAATTCGAACCCTTGGTAGAAAAGTGTATTCGAGAATTCGGTAAATTGTTCATCGTAAGTTTTGGCGATTCGGGTTTTGCCTTTCGGGTTTTGCCATTTCGGGCAGACCCTTTCTGAAGACCATCACTGTAATAACACAACAAACCTTTCACGATAATACAATCTTCATCCATGTCCCAATAATCCACAAAATGCGAATGATAGACAGTCAAATCACAGGCATGTATCACAAATTCGCCGTTCAATTCGAAAAGAAAATATAATCACTTATTAGAAAAATCACGTTATAATACATTAGAAGAAACACATTCCCAAAAATATTGTCCAACAACAACTTCGTCCAAAGGCGGGAAAACAAGGTGTTAGTATACGACAAATCGCACTTGGTGTAGAAAGAACGACGGTCATCGACGTATATTGAATTTATTTATTTTTATTTATTTCGGAAATTTATATAGCGCCTCTTCAAGGTAGGCTACTCAGAAGCGCTCCCGGCCCAGCCACGGCTAAATAAAACAGTTTTTAGGTTCTTAAGGAACAGAGCGGAGTGACCCCTGGGAATTAAGCGCAGTGTAACAGGGAGACCATTCCAAGCTGTAGGACCTGCAACAGAGAATGAACGACACTGTCGGATAGCAGTCCGTGAGC